>JAZKJV010006502.1:0-177203 GCA_037367405.1 Ottelia alismoides
TATAGTTATTAGTCTGCGATGTTATTTATTATTTTAGTTTCTTTATGTACCTCTCATGTAATTTACCCAAGGGCTCTCTCCTATATAAGAGACCCAAGGGCTCTATGGAATAAACATCTGAGTATTCTAACATGGTATCAGAGCCATAACCCTAACCCTAGGGTGATTGGCTGTGGTTCTGAGCACAATGGCCTTTATCGTCTCATTCGTAGCTCCTACGCTGGTGTCTCCTTGCATAACCAGGCCTCTGTTTCTCCGTACACCTGGCATCTTCGGTTCGGTCATCTACCACTGCAGAAGATGCGTCACCTCCTGCCTCAGATATCTCCGAGTTCCTCTTTTTGGTGTGAAGCGTGTCAGTTAGGGAAGCACCATCGGTCTAGCTTCCCCAGTCGTCAGAGTCGGAGCAGTAGCTCCCCGTTTGAGTTATTTCATATAGATATTTGGGGTCCAAGTCGTGTCCCGGATCACCAGGGGCACAGGTTCTATCTAGTTGTAGTTGATGATTTTTCCAGAGTGTCGTGGACCTTTCTTCTCAAAAATAAATCTGAAGCAGGAAATGTTCTCCAAAATCTAATAAATGAAGTTCAGAATGTTTTTTCATCTACTGTTAAGTATGTGCGTACAGACAATGCCTTGGAGTTCTGCACTCGCTCTCTTGCTAGCTTCCTTTCATCTAAAGGCATTGTTCACCAAACCACATGTGCCTACACCTCTCAACAAAATGGGGTTGCCGAACGAAAACATCGACACTTTCTTGACATTGCACGCACTTTACTTATTCAGAGTTGTGCCCCATTATCCTTTTGGGGTGATGCTATACTTACAGCATGTTATCTGGTCAATCGAATGCCTACAACTGTTCTGGGGGAAAAGTCTCCAATCTCTGTTCTCTTTCCTGACAGAGATTTATTTACACTGACACCTCGGGTATTTGGCACTGTCGCTTTTGTTCACCGCTTATCTCCGGGGCTTGATAAGCTATCCCCTAGGGCTATCAAGTGCGTTTTCGTGGGTTACTCCAGGACACAGAAGGGGTACCGTTGCTATGATCCTGTCAATGACAAGTACTATGTGAGTGCAGATGTTACTTTTTTCGAACCAGTCATGTACTTCTCCCCTGCAGGTGACAGGTTGGTCTCCTCCACATCATCAGACTCCCAGATCTATGTTCCACCACCTCCAAGCCTTGGTCCGTCCTCTACTCCACCATCATCAATATCAACACCACCACCACCATCTCCGCCACCACCACCACCACCGCCAGTTGTTCCTCTCACTAAGTTCTATACGAGACGCACAGGCCCTGCTCAAGCTACATCTCAACCATCCAGCACGCCTCAGGTATGTTCTGATATTAATGATGGGTTAAATAATGCACATGTGCAGGAGCTTTTACCACAGGAGGATGACCAACCGGTCAGCACTGTTTTGGATGACTTGGACCGGCCCATTGCTCATAGGAAACAGCGAAGACAGTGTGCCTCATATCCCCTAGCCTCTCATGTATCCTTTCATCGACTCACTGGGGATTTCCAGAAGTTTGCCGCAGCTGTATCATCCGTTGAGATTCCACGGACATATCAGGATGCCATGAAGACTGAATGCTGGCGTTTAGCAATGGAAGAGGAGATGCGTGCATTGCAATCCAGAGGGACTTGGTCTCTGGTCCCTATTCCTCCAGGTGCGTCTGTTGTGAGCTGCAAGTGGGTTTTTACAATCAAATATCATGCAGATGGTCGTCTTGACAGATACAAGGCCAGGCTTGTCGCACGAGGGTTTACACAGACATATGAGGTAGACTACTTGGACACTTTTTCACCGGTGGCGAGACATTCTACCCTTCGCATTCTTCTATCGGTTGCAGTGGTACGTGACTGGCCCATATTCCAGCTTGATGTTAAGAATGCTTTCTTGTATGGTGATCTACAGGAGGAAGTCTACATGCAGCAGCCACCCGGGTTTGCTGCTGAGGGGGAGTCACAGAAGGTGTGTAGACTTCATAAGGCTATCTATGGCCTTAAGCAGAGTCCTCGTGCGTGGTTCCAGAAGCTCTCCCAGCTTATTGAACGACAGGGTTTCAGAAGATCAAATGCGGATCACTCACTGTTTGTCCGGAAGACCCCTAGAGGTACCATCGTTGTTATGGTATATGTTGATGACATACTGGTTACTGGAGATGATGCACAAGGGGTTGAGATGACCAAGTCTATGTTGGGCAGCCAGTTCACTACAAAGGATCTAGGCACAATACGGTATTTTCTGGGGATAGAATTTGCAAGAAATGCACAAGGAATGGTGATGAATCAGAGGAAATATGTCACAGATTTGCTGGTAGAAACAGGAATGACTGGATGCAGACCTTCAAGTACACCCATGGACCCAAGCATGAAGCTGTACGATGAGGACACTGAGGAGGTGGACAAGAGAAGGTACAGAGAAATGGTGGGCAAGCTCTTATACATCACTATAACTCGACCGGATATTGCACTTGCAGTAAACCGGGTGAGTCAATTTATGGAGCAGCCGAGGCAAGTACATATGGACGCATTGTACATGATATTGAGATATCTGAAGTCTTCTCCAGGCACAGGGTTGCTGTTCAAGAAAGCCACAGATTTGTCTATTTCAGCCTGCGCAGATGCGGATTATGCAGGATGTCCACGAGATCGTAAGTCTACTTCTGGATTTGCTGTCTTTGTAGGAAGCTCTTTAGTCTCCTGGAAAAGCAAGAAGCAGACTGTTGTGGCAAGATCCAGTGCCGAATCCGAGTACAGGGCCATGGCACAGGCAAGCACAGAAATGATGTGGGTTAAAGCAGTTCTAGAAGATCTGAATGTTGAAGTTCCCTTGCCTATGAACCTGCAATGTGACAATCAGGCAGCGTTATTCATTGCCAACAATCCAGCCTTCCATGAGAGAACAAAACATATAGAGGTGGATTGTCATTTCACTAGGGACATGATTCAGAAGGGCTTCATCTCCACGTCCCACGTCAGTTCAGAGGACCAGACAGCAGACATATTCACGAAGCCATTGCTCAGAGGACCTTTCCAGAGATGTTCTTCCAAGCTGAGCATGATAGATATCTATGCTCCATCTTGAGGGGGAGTGTAGAGATAGTTATTAGTCTGCGATGTTATTTATTATTTTAGTTTCTTTATGTACCTCTCATGTAATTTACCCAAGGGATCTCTCCCTATATAAGAGACCCAAGGGCTCTATGGAATAAACATCTGAGTATTCTAACACATATATGTATAAAAATATAAGAATATATGTATTATAAAAATTCCTAGTAATCGCCCGAATACCGATTATTCTCTATTCAGTGACCCCTCCGACTGAATACCAGATACCGTCTTCTGCAACACTGATTTTATAAAAACTATCCATACCTTTTTGTTCAGATATTTTTTCTTAAAAGTTCATGAATATCAAAGAATAACATGTATTTTGCAATAACTTATCCTCCTTGTGATATTTTAACGTTCCAATGTCAGGTGTATGTTTTGTTCTGAAGTTGGAAGTAATGCGAATTCGTGATTTTTCTGCCTATTATAGTATTCTTTTTTTGGGATACTGAGAGTTATCTATGATGGCTTAAAGGATTCACGAATGATCCATTGTGAGTCATTAGGCAACCTCTCTCATTGTGTTAGATCACCGTGGATTGGGTTTCTTTGCAACGTTTATGACAGTGAGTGCATTACAACCGCAAAATCAAATTATTGACTTCAAAAATAACAAAATCTAATTATTTTTTTATCTTTTTATTTATTTTGTTCAATTCTCCGCATGGAGATTTATGTACCAATTGGCCAATGATGATCACAAATGAATATGATCCACAAGAAAACACTGAGACCAGGCTTAGGCCAAGGAAACAAATGTTGCATAGCATTGGGTGGCTATAAATATCTTAAATGAATGTCCTCTATTTATTGAGATCATCGTGTTTATGATAAAGTAATGGAGTTAGCTTGTGTGCGGTATTGATGGCTATATTTCATATGTGTGGTATTGATAGCTATATTTCATAGGCTCCTGCATGGATTTTTCTCGTCATACATCAGTCATTTCAAACATCTTACTTAGGTCTTATCTGCAGTGGAAAAATATAAACTGATTCTAGGAATACTAAAAATGGCGAAGCCTTCTCTCACTATAAGTAGGGTCAGTTACATGGATTCTTGTCCAAATCTATGTTGAAAGATTCAGACTATTTTTTACGCTGGCTGTCGACTACCTAACGCAACCCCCATAAGGGGGATTTGAACCCTGATCTTTTGGGTGGTAGGCACACCGCACTTTACCATACCATTTAAGTAGGTTCAATTTCTGGGAATACTGTTTTTACAAAACTATTTTGATATTTGGTTTTAGTTACAGTATATAGATTGTTAACTAGACTATACAAGAATGGCACTAGGGAAGCTATTGCTGTGAGATCCAAGAGGCCAATGAGCCATAATGTTTTCTCGTACATATGTAGGGTAAGCCGGTAAGGCTATGCACAATAGTTCTGAAGAAGTCCATCCATAAGACAGGACGTGGTGAGTAGGGGTGTAAACGAGCCGAACCTGAACAAACCAACCCAGGCTCAGTTCGGTTCGTTTAGCATATTTCAAGCTCGGGTTCGGTTCGGCTCGATAAAATGAAAACTGTAATCAGGTTCGGCTCGGCTCGGGTAAGGTTTGTAAAAGTTCGGTTCGGCTCGTTAAAGGTTCGTTTAAAAATAGGGCATCGTCATAGCCTGCTAGGGGGGGGGGGTTGGGGGTTTCGGGAATAGGGAATGGGGACTTAAGGAGTGGATGACTGGATGGGTTTGGAAAAAATAAGAGAATAACCCTTATATTACGATAGAATGTCTTTTTTTCCTTATATATATACAATATGTATATATATATACTTTTATTTATGTATATGTGTATATAATCGAATTTTTAACGAATCGAACCTGAGTGAACCTATGTTTTTGAGGTTCGGTTCGTTTATTTAATCGAGCCCAAACTCGTGTTCAGGTTCGGTTCATTTTTTTTCGAATCGAATCTGAATCAAACTTTTAATGAGCCGAATCTGAGCGAATGTCGAACCTGAGAATTTTCTGACAGCCCTAGTGGTGAGAGCTTTATATATGTCAAAGTCCATTTTATATGAAAGCAAAATGATAATTACTTTTCCATACTTCAATGCTCTCGTCAATTTTGTTGCTTCAGAAATTGCATTGTCTCTAGGGGTGTTCACGGTAATCTGATTAGATGGATATCTATATCACACTGATTTTGACCTGGGTTTCCGTCTACCCATTCTAACACCCCGATCTGTGCATCCGTTTCATGTGACTTGATGGTCCATGGTGTCCTTTTTGGATTTGGTGCAAACGATCTCCCTCACCCACTAGAATCCATGATGCCTCGAAACCCCACTCCCAAGTCCCATCGACATCGTTCGGCATTCTCCTTTCGTCGATGCCAGCAACAAAACCATTATGTTGCTGTCAGGTCATCTATCGCTCTGGAAAACTTGGATCTCATTTAAAATCTTGGCCAGTGCTTAAACAAAATCCCGTTCCAGACCTTGACTAGGAGGGGGAGCATGGCGGGAAGGCATAAGGGGAGTTGAGGTGGAGGAGCAGGAGGAGAGGAGCGTGAGGAGGCGGACATGGAAGGACAAGAAAGACCACTGTTTTTTTAGCGGTCTGTTGGGACCATTCCAGTTTTCTTCCTTCTTCGATCTTTGGTCATGTGTGGAATATGCATATGGAAGTGCGAGGAGGTGGTGTGTTGGGAGGGCGAGCACTATAGTTGATGGGACATGAATCGAACCAGATGGATCCGCATCTGTCTGGGTTTGGCTGTACTGCACACGTTTGACCCGTTTCATGGATATGTAATTATTTAAGTATCGATGGATAATCTAACTGTATGGACGTGCATTATATACATGGATTGCAATTACGTTGAAATTGGTGTTGTTTTGATTCGTATAACGTGTTTGTTTTGATTTGTTTGAATCTGATGAATATTTCGAAGTATGGTTGTTTAAGATTAGTGGTTATTGAAGGGTGTCGGAGGTCTACTGCTATGCGTCGCTGATCTCATTAGCAACCTCTCTACAACAACAATGTTCTCATCCTCGACATCGAAGAACTCCTCAATGCCACTGCCAATACTAATCGCTGGGAGAGACTCTCCCACCTTCATCGCTCCCTCCCTTTTCGCCAGCACTGCCTCGTCGATCCCTGATGCTGGGTAACTTTTCTTTTTGATATGTTTCGGTTGTTCGAGGTGATGAGCTATTCTGTTCGTTTTTATCATGTATTGTGCTAATTGATGTCTTCGTTCGACTTCTATTTTGTGTGGTTGATTTATTGTTTTGATTTCGTTTAGAAAATTATGGACTGGAATTAGGTATTAGTTTTAGGACTGGGGTTTACATTAGACAGTCTGAAACCCTAAATATTATGTTTATTATGTTGGATAGGGTTGGATGAATGGTTGTGGTTAGGGATGAAAAGATCATACGATGATATGGACAAATTTGCTGTCATATCCTTATAGATAGATTGTACTGTTTTATATCCATGGGACCCGTGGGTAATCCACAATCCGTTTCACTAAATGGGTACCCAATCTAGTGGATAATCATTTTGATGGAGCGGGTTGACCCATTGACCCAATGTCATGGTTTAGGTAGGGCCATGGACTAACATGGTAGGTATTTGCCCTACGAACACCCTTGATTACTGTATAGATATATTTATGATTATGTATATTATTTCTCTATTTATCTTTTTCATATGTCTATCTTATGTAATTTACCCATAGGTCTCTCCTCTATATAAGCCTAGGGTTCCCAGGAATAAACAACTTTTCATTTTTTTCCCAACATGGTATCAGATTGGCGGTCCTAGGTCGGAGCTCTCATACCCTAACCCTAACCCTAACCCTAACCACACCTGCCACCCCCTCCCTTCCAGGCACCGCCACCGCCCTCCCTCTCCCGGGCAGCCGCCGCCGGCCCTTCATCCAGGCGCCGCCGTAGCCTCCCCCCCCTCTCTCTCTCCCGGGCAGCTACCGCCAACCCCTCATCTGGGCACCACTGCCCCCTTATCCGGGCGCCATCATCCTCCCGCCCCCAGCCTCTCTCCTTCTTGTTCACGACCAATGTTGCCGTCGGTCCTCTCCCTCGCCGATAGATCTCTCTACGGCCCTCCGTGCTCGTATCGAGGTCCGTTCGTGTTGATGGATTTGATTGCATAGGCCTGCACATGCAATCAAATCCTCATATGTCTATGTAGACACTTTTATATTGGTATACAAAACCTTAGTTTTTTTCATCTGGCAATATGTCAGAGAGCAAGGTCGATATCCCTACCATATACTCTTTAGAGGTCCATCGTCGATCGTCAAGATGGAGGGGACGAACTATGAGCTTTGGACCATGCCGTTCATGAGCCTTATGAAGTCTACATATAATAAACATATTCTACCGAGGAAGAGCCGGTTGAGAAAACTGGGTTAATGCCTCGTGGGAGGCAGATGATGCGTATGCCAAGGTTTGGCTTTCTGGTACATTGATGATGGAGATTACCAAAGATGTGTTACATCAGCCTACTGCCAATGCCATGTGGGATATCCTTGCAACCACTTATTCTCAGGCAAGGAATGAGTCAAAGATTCTGTAGCTTCAGCACGATATCTTTACCATCAAGCAGAACAGACGACCCCTTCATTCTTTATATACATCCTTGCGTGGAATATTTGAGAAGCTCCACAGCTTCATGCGCTTCACGTCTACTCCCGAGTAGCAGAAGATATAGAGGAATGCCACCATGGTTGGTATATTCCTTGCGGCTCTTGATCCTGAGTATGAGGCTGCTTGTTCCCAGATTTTAGCGGATGCTATTATCCCTCCCATGGAGGAAGCTTTCTGCAGACTCAACAG
Organism: Ottelia alismoides; assembly: GCA_037367405.1. Lineage (NCBI taxonomy): Eukaryota > Viridiplantae > Streptophyta > Magnoliopsida > Alismatales > Hydrocharitaceae > Ottelia > Ottelia alismoides. The sequence continues at coordinate 7,951 of JAZKJV010006502.1, forward strand.
GATTACTGTCCCATTTACTGCCTTTAATCAGACTTCTTCGGCGATGGCAACCTCCTGAGGTAGAGGAGACTCTTTTCAGTTTAGTGGTCGTGGACCTCGTGGTAGAGGAGGTCACATTCGGTAGCCATGCACCTATTATCACAGACCAAGGGATACAGAGGACACATGCTACTCCAAGCATGGTTTTCCCGCATCGGTCCGTATAGCAGAGCAAGCAGAACCCCGTGTTTCTTACTCTTTGGATCAGATGTTTGATGATCTCGTAGCTCGTGCTTCTTCACCTACCACCATGGTTTCATATTTCGTGAAATATCGACGAAATTTCGATTTTGACATGGGACTGAAATTTCGAGCGAAATACCGATATAAGAGCCTTCCTTCACAAAAAATATTCGATTTGGGCGAATCGTCATCGAAATTTACCGAAATTTCAGTGAAATTTCATTTCGACTTGTTATTGATACGATACTCGATATCAAAATTTAAAACCTTGTCTACCACAAGTCTCTTAGATGTTGCTACTTTCGCCTCTGCTAGTACCTCTGCCACTGCCAGTACCTCATGTAGTATCTATGCTTTTACTTCTTGTCATGGATCTGAGATTACAGAATGGATTATGGACTCCAGGGCGACACGTTAAATTTGTGGAGACAGAGATCATCTTGCAGCGTATAGACAGGTCCATCCAGGGAGAACTGTCGTAATAGCTGATGGGATTCATTCCTTAATCATAGGACACAGGGAGATCAATTTGACGTCATCGCACCTGATTTTTTCCATGAATTTGTTAGCTCTTAGTCAGATTACGAAGGATTTGCATTGCCAGGCTATTTTTGACCCACCGTCTCTGTTTTTCAGGACATTCTTACGGACAGGGTGATTGGCTGTGGCCGTGAGCAGGGTAGTATCTATCGCCTGGTCCGTACTCCTTATATCAGCCTACTCAATAGGACCAATCTCTCCCTTCACTTGTGAAAAACCCGTGAATCGCCCTCTTAATTTTATCAAATTAATGTTCGAATTTCATTGCAATCGGGCAATTATTGGAATTAATAAAAAACCACTAATTAATGAATTACTCGATTAAAGCGAGCGGTTATATATATATATATATACACACACACACACTTGGGCAAGCCCAAGGTCGAACTCAGGGATGCTATTATCTCCTTAGGTTTATTTAAAGTCAATATAGAGATTAGGTTTTTAGAGAGATTTTTTTGGTATTTTTTATGCAATTAAAAATGCAAATGCAAATTCATGCTAGTTTGAGGGTAAAAATGCAAGTTTCGATCAATTCAAGTTTAAAAATTCTCAAACTTGGCCATTATATATATGAATGCAAAATGAAGCTACCGTAATTATTTTGGAATTTTTAGATGCCAATTGAATTAACTATGAATTTAAAATGCAGAGTAGACGATTTTGAGTTAATTAATTTTAATAAATACCAAACGTTAATGTTTTCTAGAATCTAAATTATCCTAGATAGGTCTATGTAGGAGGTATCCAGAATAGTTTTTAGGGATTTTATCAGTTGTGCCCCTCCGAGATATCGCAATATCAGTTATGCCCCTATCTTTTTGGTAATATCAGTTGTGCCCCCGACTTCTTGCCAATATTTCACTTGTGCCCCTCAGAGGGGCATAACTGATAAAAGATTTTTATCAGTTATGCCCCTCTGAGGGGCACAAGTGAAATATTGGCAAGAAGTCGGGGGCACAACTGATATTACCAAAAAGATAGGGGCATAACTGATATTGCGATATCTCGGAGGGGCACAACTGATAAAAACCCTAATTTTTAATTCCTAAAAATACTATGTGAGGGATTTATTAAAAATCAATTTTTAAAATGACCATTCTATTTATTTTGACCTCGATATGTGTGCAAATGTTTTGAAATTGGGGCATAATATAGAAAACACTAAACTCTATCTACTATGATTTTTTCGCAATTTTTAGAGCACAGATTAATTCAATATCAATTTCAGAATAAAAATTGGGTAAATATGCAATATTTCACCCAATTAATTCTGTTAAATAAACGAAAACTCACAAAATTGTAAATAAATATCCATTAGATAAAAAAATTATTGTTCTACAATATGCAATTTTCAGATAAAAGAAATGATGCTAATGAGAGTTCAAATTAAAATGCAAACACAGGGGCCTAAATGCAATTTACGGAAATAAAACTGATAAAAATAAACATGCTGACGGAGACTTCAATGCAATTACCAAAACTCTGGGGGCTTTCTTGCAATTTTCCTCGACGCACGTGCAAGACACGTGCGTTCCTGGTCGGTGGGGCTTCTTTGCTAATCATGAAAGAAGTGGGGGGGGGGTCGCCTACAATTTTTCCAACTATTGCACGTGTACCTCGCGCGCTATTGGAGGCGGGAACTTCAGGGTCTTTTGTTGGATCTTGAGGGGCCTTCCGTAAATAATCCTCAGGCCTCACGTTCTTTGCACATGAGGTGGAATTATCAACGACACGTGAGGGGGGGCGCGTATGGTGCATGTCCGACTGGAGGCGCGACGGTAAAGGCGGTCGTTGCAACAACCGCAGGTGGCCTGCGGCGATCGGAGAAGGAGGTTGCGCGAGTCCTGTGGAACGGCCTACGATAGAGGGAGCTGGGGATAATCAGCTGGAAACGACGACCGAGTCAAGTTCGGTGGAGCGCAGGCCGCGACTGCGGAAGGCGGTGGGTTCAACGACCTGCAGGATGGAAGGGGAAGAACATGGGGGCACTGTTGGGGCCGCGCGAGGGTAGGGCAGCCGCAGGTGGCTGCGACGATGCTGGTGCAACGTTGGCCCCCACACGAAGGTGGGTTCGGCCTGGAAGCACGGTGAGGTGGAGTACTCCGTGCTGGTTGCGATGTCGAGGCTGGCGGCGACGGAGCGAGTGATCTCGGAGATATAGGACGGTAGTCGGGAAGGAGCATGGGAAGATGGTACTGTTAGGTAGAAGTGGGTGATGTTTGGGTTTAATCAGATCAAAGAAGACATAGATGGAGAAGACGAACAATAGCAGAAAATTGCGCAAAACAAGGAGAATGAAAAGGAAGAAAGAAGAGAAAGAGGAGGAACTACCTGAAGGTTGTGTTCGACTAGCCTGGGAAGGGTGGAGGACTTCTCGGCATTCTGGTTATCGCTCGAGGTCGTGGCTCACGATCGAGCTTCGTTGCAATGGAAGAGATGCAACAACGAAGGAGATGGCTCCCTCGGATCTCGCCTGACCTGGGAAGGTCGTCGCTCGATGGTGGTGGCCCTCACTGTCACTGGTGACCTCCTCCCCATAGCTCGATCCAAGGTCTAATGATGGCGGATGATGAAAAATGAGGGGAGAGAAAAGAATAAAAAGGAGGAAGTTGGAGAAGAGGTGGAGAAAGTGGAGGAGTGGTGGAGGAAGTGGAGGAGTTGGAGTAGAGAACAAGTAAAAGTAGAAGAGAAAACTAAAATAAAATAAGTAAAATAAAATAAGTAGGCTACTAAAAATAATTAAGGGAAAAGAAATAAAAGTAGAGAATAAATAAATAAAAATAATTAATTAAATTAAAATAAATAATAATAAATAAAATAAAATAAATAATTGAAAATAAAATAAAGTAAATTATGAAATTAATAAAAAATGAGTGACACATGGCGGCTCCAGGAACTGCCACGTGTCGCTCCCAGAAAAATCTAGAAATTAAATATAAAGAAAATAAAAAAGAAATAACAAAAGAGGTCAAATCAAAAAGTGGTCAACACGAAAGTTTCTCGTCTCGACGAGATCCACAACTTTCGTGAAGGATTGGAAATCAAAAGAAATCATATGTACAAAGTGTATTTTTGCGTGGGATCTTATAGGTATAAAATACCGTATTTTTATCTTTTGCAATTTTTGTCAGTTTTAAATAAGAGAATAGAGAAAATATAAAAGGAATATCTACAACTTAATCTTTTTTTGGATTTTTAATAACAACAACAACAACAACAAAGCCTTTTCCCACAATTAAGTAGGGTCGGCTACATGGATTCTTCGCCTCCATTCAGATCTGTCTTGGATCAATCTCGGACTTATATCCAAAAAGCTAAGATCCCTTCGTATAGTCTCTTTCCAACACTTCTTGGGCCGTCCTCGCCCTCTCTTAGCCGGCTCAACATCCCAACACTCGCATCTCCTAACCGGTGCATCCGTTGACCTTCTTTGTAAATGACCAAACCATCTTAAGCGGTTTTCTCGCATCTTATCCTCGATCGGAGCTACACCAACTTTCTTTCTAATTGCATCATTCCGAATCCGATCTTTACGTGTATGTCCACACATCCATCTTAGCATTTTCATTTCTGCTACAGCCATTCTCTGCACATGTCTATGGTTCACAGGCCAACATTCAGAACCATAAAGCATAGCAGGTCTCACGGCTGCTTTGTAAAACTTTCCTTTAATTTTTAAAGGAATTTTCTTATCACAAAGAACAGCGGAGGCTCCTCTCCACTTTAGCCAGCCTGCATTTATTCTATTAGTAACATCTCCATCAATTTCCCCATCATGTTGCAAAATAGATCCCAGATATCTAAAAGAATCTCTCTTCTCAATGTTATCGTCACCAATCTTCACATCGATTCCTTCACCATTGCTTCCATCAAAGGTGCATTCCATATATTCCGTCTTAGCCCTACTTATACGAAAGCCTTTAGTCTCCAATGCATGTCTCCAAACCTCAAGCTTCTCATTTACTCCATCTCTAGTCTCGTCAATCAACACAATATCATCAGCAAATAATATACACCAAGGTAACTCATCCTGAATGTGACTTGTCAACTCGTCCATAATCAAAGTAAAAAGAAATGGACTCAAAGCTGAACCTTGATGTAAACCAATGTTGATATCAAAATAGCCAGTCTTCCCCGTCGGGGTCCTTACACAAGATAAAGCCCTATCATACATATCCTTTATGAGATTAATGTATAGGACAGGTATTTGTCTCTTCTCCAAAACTCTCCATAGTACCTCTCGTGGGACGGAATCATAAGCCTTCTCCAAATCAATAAAGAACATATGGATATTCTTCCTTTTAGCTCTATAAATCTCCATTGTTCTCAGCAAATGGATGGCTTCAATAGTTGAGCGACCTGGCATGAATCCGAATTGGTTTTCTTTTACTTGGGAAACTTGCCTCAACCTTCTTTCGATCACACGTTCCCAAATTTTCATAGTGTGACTCATCAGCTTGATACCTCTGTAATTTGAATAATTTTGAATGTCTCCTTTGTTCTTATAAAGAGGCACCACGATACTCCCTCCTCCAATCTTCAGGCATTTTCTTGCTTCGCCAAATAACATTGAATAGATTCATAAGCCAAGTCAAACCACGCTCACCTAAAACTTTCCACACTTCTACAGGGATGTCATCCGGTCCAACACCTTTCCCAGGTCTCATAACCTTCAAAGCCTCCTCTACTTCTTTTCTTTGTATTCGTCTATAGCATGCACGATTCAAGTAACTTTCACTACTAGCTAGATCACCCAAGGTGATCTCTCTACTTCCTTCTCCAATGAAAAGTTTATGGAAGTACTGCTCCCATCTAGTCTCTATATCCTTCTGAGTAACAAGCACGTGACCTTCCTCGTCCTTAATGCATCTCACTTGAGAAAGGTCTTTGGTCTTTCTTTCTCTTGCTTTGGCCAACCTGAATATATCCTTCTGGCCCTCCTTAGAGTTGAGATTTTTATACAAAACCTCATAAGCTTTTGACTTAGCTTCGCTTACAGCCTTCTTTGGATTTTTAATAATTAAGAAAAAAAGATAAAATGAAGGGGCTTTTAGTCAATATGTACGATATACAATAAGGGTCCAAAATCCAAGTTTCACATACGAACTTCAATTTTTATGAAATTGGTCTGTTTTGAAGGTCTTTGAATGTATATTACTTTAAAAGTGAGTAGACCTAAATCGGTTACTGTATGAGAGAGATATGCACATTTTAAGGTTTTAGGTCTCAAACTAGGGCTCAGGTTTTATTGGTCAACTTTACAAGTTAGTATTTTTTTGATATTTTTCCTTTATTAGTGTTAGTAATATATACACTATAGAGTTGATTTTATTGGATTTGAAGTTAGTATAAAATAGATACAAATATGTGATTTTAGATAATACATGTGAATATTTACAAGTGAATTTGGCTTCTTATTTAATGCACATATGAATGCTAAAATGCACATTTTATTTACACATGCATGAATGCTAATTATGCATAATAAATGAAAAAATACAGCTAATTATTCGGGAAAGAAGCTCTATTTTCAACTTTTAGAGTGATGAATCACAGATTCATCAACCCCCTATACTTAAAACTTGCTCGTCCCTGAGCAACTAAAATGAAATGCAAACGTGAAATGATTTTGGGTTCCATACCAAGGTCATGAACAAAAGGTGAAAATGGAGCTTGACTCCTTTGGATTAATAGTGTGGCGGAACCTTATTGGTAATTGAATTTAAGACCTAACAGCCTTTAAGTTCCACAAGTCTCTATTCAAATCGCCTCAACAGTCAGGTCAAAACAAATCCTCATACGCAAATTCTGATGACTATGAATATTGCTTGTACTGTGTAAGTGAAATATAGCTTTCCACATCAGAAATGACAAAGAAACAACCTCCTCTAACAAGGTAACCTTAATTCCTCGGTCTAGCAACTCTTTCCTCGAGGAGCGGGGTATTCCCTTCTAAGTTCAAGTGCAACCAGCTCAAGAAGAGGGGATGGAGAGAAGAATAGAGGGTAGCCAGTGTAGCTACCTATCCTAGGATGCTTGACCAGTGCAACCAAGTCATCCAGCTGCAAGCTTTGAAGCTCTTCTTATTTTTCTATACTTGTATATACACTCCGGCATGCATTTTACTTTTCAATCAGGCCTGTCCACTTTTGGAGATTCTGCATTTTTTCTTTTTTTGACATATATACAAGGTGCAACATGTATATAAGGAATTTTTCTTCTTGACCAGTAGACTATCCCTCTTTGAAGCTTTATTGCAACCCACAGCATCCCGTCGTTAGACGTCAACGCCACTAGACTAGGTTGAGATGCATTACCCTCCCTAGAGGAGGACGGATGTTTCCACCCGTGTGCTACTCGAAGCCAAAGGATTCTACCTCCTCGTCGCCTCATCAATGAAGAGCTACGTGCATGGTACTTGTCCAAGTTAGGTCACTGTCTAAAAGAATCGTTCATGTGTACGAAATATTCTATTTAGACCAATCAAGATGACATGTGAACATAGACTTGCGAACTCAAAGAATTAAGTCACTCAACCTGAAAAATCTTAACTCATGTTCCTATAAGGTTCCTCTGAAATTAGGTAGATTAAGGTCAACTTAAATCCATCCTCGACATTTATTCATAACTTGGTTCAGAGTCCACTAACTTTTCACTTTGCATATGCTAGATATGCAGATGAGATGCAAATGACATGCAATAGATGAATGAAGTGCAATATACATTTTTTTAATGCAAGGATGATATGCAAGAGTAAATAAGAAGCCTCTTTTTTTGTTTTTATTTTGTTTTATTTTTTTGGTATACCTCATATTTTACAAGTTTTACAAAAGTATTATTTACAAGAATTTTACAAATTTATACAAGTATTATACATATTATACAATATACATACTATACAAGTATACATGCATTCTACAAAAGTTTTTTTTCATTTTTTTTCAATTTTTACCACTGTTGTAAAATTCGACCGACTAGGCCGATTAGTCGAGTCGGTGGGGTAGTCGACTCGACTAGGCCTAGTCGGCCATTAGTCCGTCAACATGACTAATCGGGCAGACTGGTCGGTCTAATCGGCCGACTACGAGGCCGACTTTACATTGAGATTTTTTATTTTTTTAGTTTTTTCGATTTTTTTAACTCAGCCATGGCCGGTCCCAAGCCCGGGTAAATGAGGAGGGTTGCGCGTTAGGTAGCCGACAGCCAGCGCAGGAGAGATAAATTCTTAAATAGTGTTCTTAAAGTTCTTGCGTTCGGATAAATTCCTAAATAGTGTTCTTTTAAGAACACTTTTTAGGAATTTATCTCGAATTCGTTCGGATCTTTTAAACATGGATTTAAGCAAACATACAGATTTCGTTGGGGCGTTCCCTACTTGCGACGTGTTGCATCGCCTGAATGCAATGAAAAATTGGCAAGGGCCGCTACATCGCAACCTGGATGTAGTTCAAAATTTGCAAGGGTTCTCGCATGAGGAACGCATGCGGGTAAATAAGCTAGTTCCGCTGCATCACCGCCCGGATGCAGTCCAAAATTTACAAGGGTTCTCGCATAATGGACGCATGCGAGTAAAGAAGTTAATCCAAAAGAGATTGCAAAGGAAGTTACGGATTGTAGTTGGAATATCGGTACTTTAACTGGAAAATTGATGGAGATAGTGGACACGATGGAAAGAAGGAAGATTTATATATTATGTCTTCAAGAGACTAAATGGGTTGGAGAGAAAGCAAGGGAGATCGAGAAGACAGGCTTTAAACTTTGGTATTCAGGTAAAGATAAGGGCAGAAACGGTGTTGGAGTGGTTGTTCATAAAGATTTGAAGGATTGCGTGGTTGAGGTGCAAAGATTTGGGGATAGGATTATCTTGCTAAAGTTGATGCTTGAAGAAGAATTTCTGAATATCATCTCAGTTTATGCACCGCAAATTGGTTTAGATGAAAGGACTAAACAAGCTTTTTGGGAGGATCTGGATAAGATTTTACAAGGAATCCCACAAAGAGAGATGGTTTGCTTAGGTGGAAATCTTAATGGACATGTGGGAAAAGATGTTTCAGGGTATGCAAGTGTGCATGGAGGACATGGTTTTGGGGATAGAAACGACGAGGAAAAAGTCATTCTGGATTTTAAACTGCATATGATCTTTTCATAGCAAACACTCTTTTCAAGAAGAGGGAGGAACATTTAGTTACTTACAAGAGTGGCTCAACTAGAACGCAAATAGATTACTTTGCGTTGAGGAGAAGAGATCGGTTGTGTTGCAAAGATTGCAAAGTAATCCATGAAGAGAGTTTGACAACCCAACATCGCTTGTTAGTCTTGGATTTGCAAATAAAAGGGTTAGTAAAGAAAAGGAGGGTTCCTAAGATCACTAGAACTAGGTGGTGGAATCTTTCACTGAAGCAATCAAGCTTCATGGAGAAGGTTTTAGAAAACTTATCTTGGGATTGTAGCGGTAGTGCAAATGAGATGTGGGAGGCAGTAACATCTTGTATCCGAAAGGTAGCCAAAGAGATGATAGGCGAGTCAAAAGGAGGAGCTCCGGGTCAAAAGGAGGCTTGGTGGTGGAGTGAAGGGTTGCAAGAGAAGCTAAAAATTAAAAGAGCTTGCTTTAAAGCTATGTCTAAGGATAGAACAGACGAAACTGTCACTGACTATAAAATAGCGAAGAAGGAAGCAAAGAAGGCTGTAAGCGAAGCTAAGTCAAAAGCTTATGAAGTTTTGTATAAAAATATCGACTCTAAGGAGGGCCAGAAGGATATATTCAGGTTGGCCAAAGCAAGAGAAAGAAAACCAAAGACCTTTCTCAAGTAAGATGCATTAAGGACGAGGAAGGTCACGTGCTTGTTACTCAGAAGGATATAGAGACTAGATGGGAGCAATACTTCCATAAACTTTTTATTGGGGAAGGAAATAGAGAGATCACTTTGGGTGATCTAGCTAGTAGTGAAAGTTACTTGAATCGTGCATGCTATAGACGAATACAGAGAAAGGAAGTAGAGGATGCTTTGAAGGTTATGAGACCTGGGAAAGGTGTAGGACCGGATGACATCCCTGTAGAAGTATGGAAAGTTTTAGGTGAGCATGGTTTGACTTGGCTTAGAATCTATTCAATGTTATTTGGCGAAGCAAGAAAATGCCTGAAGATTGGAGGAGGAGTATCGTGGTGCCTCTTTATAAGAACAAAGGAGACATTCAAAATTGTTCAAATTACAGAGGTATCAAGCTGATGAGTCACACTATGAAAATTTTAGAACGTGTGATCGAAAGAAGGTTGAGGCAAGTTTCCCAAGTAAAAGAAAACCAATTCGGATCATGCCAGGTCGCTCAACTATTGAAGCCATTCATTTGCTGAGGAGAACAATGGAGATTTATAGAGCTAAAAGGAAGAATCTCCATATGATCTTTATTGATTTGGAGAAGGCTTATGATTCTGTCCCACGAGAGATACTGTGGAGAGTTTTGGAGAAGAGACAAGTACCCGTCCTATACATTAATCTCATAAAGGATATGTATGATAGGGCTTTATCTTGTGTAAGGACCCTGACGGGGAAGACTGACTATTTTGATATCAACATTGGTTTACATCAAGATTCAGTTTTGAGTCCATTTCTTTTTACTTTGATTATGGACGAGTTGACAAGTCACATTCAGGATGAGTTACCTTGGTGTATGTTATTTGCTGATGATATTGTGTTGATTGACGAGACTAGAGATGGAGTAAATGAGAAGCATGAGGTTTGGAGATATGCAGTGGAGACTAAAGGTTTTCGTATAAGTAGAGCTAAGACAGAATATATGGAATGCACCTTTGATGGAAGCAATGGTGAAGGAATCGAGGTGAAGATTGGTGACGATAACATTCAGAAGAGAGATTCTTTTAGATATCTGGGATCTATTTTGCAACATGATGGGGAAATTGATGGAGATGTTACTAATAGAATAAATGCAGGCTGGCTAAAGTGGAGAGGAGCCTCTGCTGTTCTCTGTGATAAGAAAATTCCTTTAAAAATTAAAGGAAAGTTTTACAAAGCAGTCGTGAGACCTGCTATGCTTTATGGATCTGAATGTTGGCATGTGAACCATAGACATGTGCAGAGAATGGCTGTAGCAGAAATGAAAATGCTAAGATGGATGTGTGGACATACACGTAAAGATCAGATTCGAAATGATGCAATCAGAAAGAAAGTTGGTGTAGCTCCGATCGAGGATAAGATGCGAGAAAACCGCTTAAGATGGTTTGGTCATTTGCAAAGAAGACCAGCTGATGCACCGGTTAGGAGATGCGAGTGTTGGGATGTTGAGCCGGCTAAGAGAGGGCGAGGACGACCCAAGAAGTGTTGCAAAGAGACTATACGAAGGGATCTTAGTTTTTTGGATATAAGCCCGAGATTAACCCAAGATAGATCTGAATGGAGACGAAGAATCCATGTAGCCGACCTTACTTAATTGTGGGAAAAGGCTTTCTTATTTTTGTTGTAGTTTTTCGATTTTTTTAAAAGCAAACTTATTCTAATATGCTTAATGTTATATTTAAATACAACTACTTCTTTTATTTCATTATGATAGTATAGAAAATGTACAAATCAATGTAAATGTATAAGAATATATGTATAAAAAATTATTTAATATTTAAAATAATTAAAAAAAATTCAAAAATGACTAATGACCGACTAAATCCGGTTAGTCGCCCGACTGTCGATTAATCCTTAGTCAGTGACCCCGCCGACCAAGTATCGACTACCGCTTTCTGCAACCTTGATTTTTACCCACCCCATAATTATTGCATAATATATGCAAAAAAATGAAAGTACAAGCTATGGTTAAAGTATATATATGTAATATATACATGCCCTCCTATACTTAGCGAGTGCTATGTCCTCAGAGCACGAGAAGCGAGGAAAAAGACATAGCTCGTACTAAGCATAGGAGAGCTAAAATAACAGAAGTATAGAAGTCGATCCGCCCCTTATACTTAGGCTCTAGCAGCCTAAGTGTACAAGAAGATAAAAAATGGGGCGGGCGAGATTAAGAGGCGAAATGGATGAGCAGATATACATGATGGGCATCGGTCCCCCTGTACTTAGGCTCTGCTCAGCCTAAGTCTAGGACAAGAGTGAGTGTGAGAACCAATGAGATTTGGAGAATGTACAGAGAATGATAAAGAGACTCGGGTCACTCCCCCCCTATACTTCGGATCTGATCATTATAAGTATAGCCATAAAATGAAACGATATGGAGCCGAGACGAGTGATCCGAATCACTGAGGAGGAAGGGAAAAAAATATATACAAGGAGTGAGAATATACAGGGATCAAGAAGGTTTGTGACGAACCTTCTTGCGGGATCGAGGAGGTGGATAATATACATCTGTCTCGCTATCAAAATCGTCCTCAGATGAATAATAGCGAGGTGTAGGGATCGTCCAATGAGGGTCGACACATGACTGCTTGCTCAGATATGGCTTAACAGTCGAACTGAGCTCACTCATATAAATCACCTCATCCGGACCCGATGACAACTCCTTAGAAAATTCCTTCTCCAGTATGTTGAAGGAAACTTTCTTAGTCGGTTTTCTAGAACCTGAATCATTGAGAGGGAGAGAAGAGTGACGTGCCTTGAGGAGTTCGAGGGAACACCTCGAGGAATCAATTCTCGACTTCTTCTCACTGGATAGCCGACTAGAGGAAGGAGCAACTGTGGTTTTGGTTGGGGTCAATTTAGTCTTGGTTGTTTGCTTTGAAGGTCCAGGATGTGGTGCGGTGCTGACCATGGGTTTCTCATCAGACGAGTCACCATATAGATTGTAATATTCCTGAAGGGTCAGTACACGTCTCGGGCTCAGTAGGCTTGGCATTAGGAGTGATGCAAGCAATGGGAAGCAATGATGTGTGGGGAGTCTCTGATCAAATGGTCGGCTCGACAGCCGATATCTCAGGTGTAACAGAGAGGTGAGACTTATCTTCCTCTCGATGTTCACGTCTGTCAACAGCTTTGTTGGTTACCTTAGAGTAGAGTGTGTCAAAGAATGATTGCGGTCGGAGTGCTTCCAATGATGTAAAATCGATCTCCTGAATCTCACAATCTATAGTCACCTTAGCCGAGGCTAAGAACGGCTTCCCGAGAATAATAGGAGACTGGGTAAACTCTCCTTGATGCTCAATATCAATGACCGTAAAGTCTATCTGGAGTAGAGGACCTTAGAAAGTAATCATGACTGAAATAATTCCTCTCGGTCGTTTTATGGATCGATCAACCAGCTGAACGATCTCTCTCGACTTTCTGATTGGCTTGAGTTTGAGCTTGTCAAACACACAGGTCGGGAGGATATTTATTGGTGAGTCATCATCGATTCTAGCATGGGTGAAGGTAGTATCTTTGATTTCACATTCAACCCTAGGCAACCACTTCACTCTGCGGCTTTTGATCTTTCTTCCCATCACCAAGGAGGTGGTCGTAGACACTATGTGTCTTTTCAGTCCTTGTCCTCTTATTTCCCAACATCTTAGGCATCAATTTACTTCTCACAAATCATTTGAGGTCGGGGAAGTGATATATGGCTTTTATTAAGGGAAGGTTAAAAATCAATTCTTCATCGAATGCTTCCCTTAGGACAGGATCCGATTTTTTTAAGTCTTTTTCATTTTCTATTTTTATGAGTTTTTCTGATTTGCAATGTTTTTGGTCTTTTTGGGATTTTCAATTTTTTTTGTTGTTTTGAATAGGTGAAGGAGGAGCAGGAGTAGCGATGCAAACGGTTACGGATATATCCGTATCTGATCCATCACCGTATCCGTTTTATACAAATTTTGACATCAGTATCCGTATCCGTTTTAAAATGCATACGGATATGGATATCATTTTCATATCCGCAATCATCTGCATCCGTATCCGTATATCCGTTTTCATATATAAATATAGTCATGGATTTATTTTTAACCCTATATAACATAATTTATACCTTTTTTACCATATTTGTATAATTTTTATGATACAAACACATGTAGTAAATTTATATCATGTATTTTCCATCCAATTCGTATATATTTAAGTTAATTCTATAGAGTATTTCTAACATTACTTGTATGCGATCAGTATCCGTTTTACATCCGTATCCGTTTTTAAGGATATGGTAAGATAGTTTTATATCCATCAATATCCGTATCCGCATCCGTATTCGTATTCAAAAACGGATAAGGATACGGTAATACCTATATCCATATCTGTATCCGTCTTTTTGCATCCCTAAGCAGGAGGATGCACAGACTCTAAATTGGAAGATAGGTGGTTGGTAGAAGAGAGAGGTAGAATGGACTCCTGCTGTACAGAGAGTGTGTTTCCTTGTATCCTATAAGTTTTCAACATTGAATTCGCTTATTCCATTCTCCACTTCCACACCTGAGCTGAAATAAATTGAAATGATTCGTCGATGACATTTCCAAGTTTATCCTCAATAAATTCATATCTCTTCATAACCCTAGAAATGTTATCCTCCAAAGAGTCCTCATAGCAAATCATTGAAGCAATTTGTCTACTCGGAGGATACTGCTGAGATCTTGAAGTCTCATACTCAACATGCCTAGACTCTGACATGTAATACTGGTTTGAGTATGGACCATCCGAATGACAGATATTGGTCGGAGCCTCGAATAATGGAGTCGATGAACGGGGAACTAGTACGTCTAGCTCATGAGACCAAGCCCGTGCATGTATAGGCTCTCCGAATGTGTGATATGAAGGCTGGTCAATGTGGGCTTGAGAACTAGGTTCAATCAAGTCCGGACGATCATATGGTACCAGCCTCTCCATTCGGTCTGTTCGATCGACCAAATTGTGTCCTAAGGTCAGGTCATGATTTGTATATATGGATTGTTGTCTGGTCCCATCTTGAGGTGAGAATGAGGTCTGTGGGGGCACATAATTCTGCCAATAATTCGTCTCTGCTCATTGATTCCAGCAAGCGACCGACTATAAGGTGAGTTAGCCCAGGTTGGAAGTGGGTTAGGGGTGTAAGAAGGTGGGGTAGGTGAGAAGTACGAAGAAGTGGGGAAGTCAATCGAAGTTCTGACTTTGCGATCTAGATGGGGGCATGAGGAGGAATAAGAAGGTGAAGATGACCGCATTTTGATCAAAGAGGAGTGATCTGGATATGACGACCACTATCCCGACATCTTGAAGAGGAATGGATGAATGTAAGCGGATCGAGGTAGAAAACATGCAAGTACACATGATAACGCACACAAACAGACACAAAACAAACGCAAGAACAAATCCCAAATTCACAAACTCTACTCGTGAGGGCCGTAAAGATTCGACTGAATTATCTTATCAATTTTAGTTGATGATAAATGCAAGTCTTGAAAGATTAACGAGCTATTGGGTGCCTGTACTTCCCTACAGACTATCCCGATTCTTACAAAACCCACTTTCAGCCAGTATAGGAGTAAGTGCGGACCATATAAATACGGTTACCCATTTCTTGAGGACAAAGTCTTATAGGGCATCCTCTAAACCTCCCACTCTGCTAAGGAAATCCGGACCGTTTACCGCTACCCGTAGATCCTCACTGAAAAGTGGCTAATCGTATTGAACCAGTAGTCTATATGAAAATCCTGGCTTTGGCTTTATCCTAGTGTGGTCTCTTTCTCTCTCTCACTTGCAAGTAAATTCAGACAATGACGGGGTTTCTCTCCCGCAAGCAATGGTTAATTTTAGTCAAATTTTTTGGTCCAATTCAATTAGCAGTCCTGATTTTAAAGATTAGTTGTCACTATTGTTAATCCACACAAGCAATCATGTCTACCGTCCAGTCCCAATTCCTTTATCCTAAGTTTAGAAAACCCAAGAGAGGGAATCAGAAAAAATCCGATGCGATCGAGAAAACGATAATGAATGCTTGAGTAAGAAGACTTACAATGTCTCCAACTCTCTACAATGCAGGATGCAATACTGAATTGAATTTTTACACTATATGAAATGCAAACGAGAAAACCGTTCGTAGACATGTAATTCTATTAGCGAGTGATGAACAAATTAATTTTGACTAATAGCTCTGCGGTCTAAGTACATCTCGTTAAGCGGGATCTGTGGTCCTATAAACTACGAGCACAAGTAAACAAATTTGCTCTGAGAGCTGCGAGTGCAGGTCCTAGTCTACGTCAAGCAAACCACACGACCACGGAGGGTCCAATTTCCAGGATCCGGATAAACACGTGAGATTACAAACGGAATCCGTTGTAAATATGCAATTATTATAAGTTTTTTTTTCAAAAATTAAAAATCTCTCTTCTCCAATAATTTCTTCTTGATGCCTCAATAGCTGGCTCGCTCCACGAATCGTCAGCCTCCGATGCTCTTCGAGATGCATCAACTTCAAGAAAGCCGCTCCAAGTCCACCAGGCTCTCGCATAAAAAGTTAAAAATTATGTCAGAGAGAGATACAAAAAAAACAAAAATAAATAGAAAAATAATTGAAAAAATGAAATAATTATAGGGTGGTTCGGGGGTCAGACTATCCGATTGAATGGAAAACCTTAATCTATTTTTTCTAAAATGATCATAAGCCGTTTGCCTCCCCGGCATCGATGCCATTTGAAAAACCCATGAACGCCCTCTTAATTTTGTCAAATTAATGTTCAAATTTCGTTGCAGTCGGGCAATTATCGGAATTAATCAAAAACCACGAATTAATGAATTCATCGATTAAAGCGAGCATTTATATATATATATTTATTTATCTATTTACTCGAACAAGATCAAGGTCGAACTCAGGGAGGCCACTGTCTCTTTAGGTTTATTTAAAGTCAATATGGAGATTAGGTTTTCAGAGAGATTTTTTTGGTATTTTTGTTATGCAATTGAAAATGCAAATGCAAATTCAGGCTAGTCAGAGGGTAAAAATACAAATTTCGATCAATTCAAATTAAAAAATTCTCAAACTTGGCCAGTATATGTATGAATGTAAAATGAAGCTTTTGTATTTTTTTTGGAATTTTTAGATGCCAAATGAATTAACTATGAATTTAAAATGTAGAGTAGATGATTTTGAGCTAATTAATTTTAATAAATACCAAACGTTAATATTTTTTAGAATCTAAATTATCCTAGATTGGTCTATGTAGGAGGTATCCAGAACATTTTTTTCCTAAAAATACTATGTGAGGGATTTATTAAAAAGCAATTATTAAAATCACCATTCTATTTATTTTGACCTCGATATATGTGCAAATGTTTTGAAACTTGGGGATAATGTAGAAAACACTAAACTCTATCTACTTTGATTTTTTTGCAATTTTTAGAGCATATATTAATTCAATATCAATTTCAGAACAAACATTGGGTAAAATATGCAATATATCACCAAATTAATTTTATTAAATAAAGCGCAACTCACAAAATTGCAAATAAATATCCATTAGATAAAGAATTCATTTTTCTACAATGTGCAATTTTCAGATAAAAAATGATTCTAATGAGAGTTCAAATTAAATGCAAACACAGGGGTCTAAATGCAATTTACAGAAATAAAACTGATAAAAATAAATATGCTGACGGAGACCTCGATGCAATTACCTAAACTCTGGGGGCCTTCTGGTCGGCGGGGCTTCTTTGCGAATCAAGAAAGAAGTGGGGGGGGGGGGTCGCCTGCAATTTTCCCAACTATTGCGCGTATACGTCGTGTGCTATTAGAGGTGGATTTTAAGGGGGCCTTCCGTAAACAATCCCTAGGCATCACGGTTCTTAGCACGTGAGGTGGAATTATCAATGGCACGTGAGGGGGGGGTGCGTATGGTGCAGGTCCGACTGGAGGCGCGACGGTAAAGGCGGTCGGTGTGACAGCCGCAGGTGGCTTGCATCGATCGGAGAAGGAGGTTGCGGAGTCCTGCGGAACGGCCTACGGCGGAGGAGCTGGGGGTAATCGGCTGGAAACAACGGCCGAGTTAAGGTCGGTGGAGCGCAGGCTGCGGTTGTGGAAGGCGGTGGGTTCGGCGACCTGCAGGATGGAAGGGGAAGAACGCGAGGGCGCTGTTGGGGCCGCGCAAGGGTGGGGCAACCGCAGGTGGCTACGGTGGTGCTGGTGCGGCGTTGGCCCCCGCGCGAAGGTGGGTTCGGCCTGGAAGCATGGTGAGGTGGAGTACCCCGTGTTGGTTGCGATGTCGAGGCTGGCGGCGATGGAGCGGGTGATCTCGGAGAGATAGGACGGTAGTCGGGGAAGGAGCAGGGGAAGATGGTAATGTTGGGTAGAAGCGAGCGGTGTTTGGGTTTAATCAGATCAAAGAAGACGTAGATGGAGAAGACGAACAATAACAGAAAAATGCGCAGAACAAGGAGAATGAAAAGGAAGAAAGAAGAGAAAGAGGAGGAACTACCTGAAGGTTGTGTTCGACTAGCCTGGGAAGGGCGGAGGACTTCTCGGTCCTCTGGTTATCGCTCGAGGTCGTGGCTCACGACTGAGCTTTGTTGCAACGGAAGAGATGCAACAACGAAGGAAATGGCTCCCTCAAATCTCGCCTGACCTGGGAAGGTCGTTGCTTGATGGTGGTGGCCTCACTGTCACTGGTGACCTCCCCATAGCTCACTCCAAGGTCTAATGATGGCGGATGATGAAAAATGAGGGAGGAAAAGAGAATAAAAAGGAGGAAGTTTGAGAAGAGGTGGAGAAAGTGAAGGAGTGGTGTAGGAAGTGGAGGAATTGGAGTAGAGAACAAGTAAAAGTATAAGAGAAAAATAAAATAAAATAAAATAAGTAAAATAAAATAAGTAGGCTACTGAAAATAATGAAGGAGAAAGAAATAAAAGTAGAGAAAAAATAAATATAAATAATTAAATAATTAAAAATAAATAATCAATAATAATTAAAATAAAGTAAATTACGAAATTAATAAATAAAAAATTAGTGACACGTGGCGGCTCCAGGAACTGCCACGTGTCGCTCCCAGAAAAATCGAGAAAGTAAATATAAAAAAATAAAAAAGAAATAACAAAAGGGGTCAAATCAAAAAGTGGTCAACACGAAAGTTGCTCGTATCGTCGAGATCTACAACTTTTATGAAGGACCAAAAATCAAAAGAAATCATATGTACAAAATGTATTTTTGGGTGGTATCTTATAGGTATAAAATACCGTATTTTTATCTTTTGCAATTTTTTGTCAATTTTAAATAAGAGAAAAATCAAAATAAAAGTAGAGAAAATATAAAAGGAATATTTGCAACTTAATCTATTTTTTTGGATTTTTAATAATTAAGAAAAAATAAAAAGATAAAATGAAGGGTATTTTAGTCAATATGTACAATATACAATAGGGACCCAAAACCCAAGTTCCACATACGAACTCCGATTTTTATGAAATTGATCTTGTTTTGAAGGTCTTTGAATGTATATTACTTTAAAAGTGAGTAGACCTAAATCGGATACTGTACAATAGGGACCCAAAACCTAAGTTTCATCACACTTCTACACTAGACAGTTTTTATATTGCAATCTACTCGATACCAAGATTTTTGGAAACTCTTGCGGTAAATAGTAACCTTAAAATTGTCGATAGGTTCTGAATCTTCATTGATATAGTGCTTTCTGTTCATTCCATAATCTACAAGGACCAATACTTCAGGAATATTCCCATCGCCAAGAGGGACCAGCACTTCAGGAATATTCCCATCACCAAGTGGGAATTAGAAAAATAATGGGAAAGTCCAGCACTCCAGCAGTAATGTCCTCAGATTCACATACCTCTACTGACTTTTGACATGTTTATGTTAGAAATCGAGAACGCGGAAGCGTAATATTAGAAAAATATAATAAACATGAAAGAACACCATGATATTAAGTGGAACCTTGCTCCGTGAGGAGCGGGATGGGGAGAACGCCTCAAAGGGCTTGTGTTTTCTATTCACTTTTCTCATTTGATACAATGGATGTGGGACTCCTTATATAGCCCCCACTGACTCTCAAGTCCCACGACTAGTAGATGTGGGACTAAAACACTGGATGTGGTAATTGAATCATGGAGAGATTCAATCACCCATCTATGCATGATGCATATACTTCAACAGTTTTCACCTTGATATTATGAAAAAACGCCTGAATTTGAGTATCCTTGCTTCTGATCCGTGGCATGATCACGTCATTGTGAAGGATGTATTGCAAGTTGAATATGACTTTCAGCTGTCTTTGAAGCTAATTGGGGAGGCATACCATTTCAAATTCCCTGACAATATTTCCTTGATACTCCACAGGCAAGACCCCTTCTTAAGCAGGGAGAGAGATCTCTGAAAGATCTGATAGATCCAAGGCTCATCCCTGGTAATTACAATCAGCTTGAAATGAACCATATGGTCCTTGCTGCAACCGCTTGTCTCGATGCTGATGACTCATCTAGGCCGTCCATAAGAGAGGTCATTCAGATTCTGCAGGGAGATGAAGGTAGTACCAACAGTTGCGCAAATCTCGCGGGCAACTGCTACTCGGTTGGTTATGGTTTTCAGTGGGAGGAGCTGAGCACAGAGAGCGACATAAAAAGCCATCTTGCTCTAGCAATGATCGGTGTATCAGATTCCGAGGACAGCAGTGTGTACAGTAACTGAATTGCGATGATTCTGGTTCTGTTTTGGTCTACCGCATGCATTTCTGTTCTTCAACTGCTGATTCAAAGCACAGTTGGCGTTTGATACGGTTTTATCCTCTCTCACTGTATGCACATTGTTTTTGGTTTTGGGGGGGGGGGGGGGGTGTCTTACAGTTACAGGCAATACATGATGATTCTCTTTTCTTTCTTTTTTGATGTTTCCATACGCGTTTTCGGAGGGTTTGATGTATCTTGTTGTCATCAACGGTTGTGCGGATACATTCTATGCCGTGACCGTCATTAATCAAGCGCCAAACTTTGCAGCTCTGTATAGCATCGAATTGGCAGCGTGTTTTTATAGAGATTGGCGTGTTGGGGATGAATGTTGGTGTTAACAAGCCGAGATTATCATCGGATTTGGAGTATTTGCTATTGGCCATCCTCATGACAACTGATGGGTTATCTATACAACAATTGTCATGGATTATCCTCATGTTAATTGACTGATTATCGTAGGATTTGTTACAAGTTTGGTGATATTGGATGCACTATTATTGGGCATGTAGTTTAATGTAGAAATAGAAATAAGTGGGTTTTTTGCTGTTGCATCCCTGGTTTAACCTTAAATTATGCGTTGGATCCCGACTAGGGTGATTGTTCTAAAGCTTGATCTACAAAAACATGTATGTTTGGTTGCAAGGTTAACCTCAGCATGATCGATGACAAAACATATACATATATGTCGGCAAATCTTTTACTACATCATTTAGTTATAAGCATCGACTCATCTCTCTCTAGTTGGACCCCCTCATCCTTTTTTGTCTTTACTCCTCCAACTCGACCACTTAATTGATGTTCATAAATGGTGCCTCTAACTCCCTTCCTTCTTCGCCCTCCACTGCCTCCACGAGTCTCGTCTCTCCTGCTTTGAGAGCTTCATTATCTTCCTCTTCCTCCTTGCATATAACATCCCCTTGCATACCCACGACAAAAGGAAGTGTGCCAACTCCCTCTGCGATAATATCTTTGTTGTTAGCTTTGATGGCCTTGACATCGTCTGTGCTGATTACATCTTCCCCTTCCTTGGTGATACACTATATCCCTCGTTGGCCTTGATCATGATCATCGTGAGGCATTGATTTGCTCAAGCATCTCACCATAAGGCGGCTCATGCTAGAAAGGATGATCATTGTTGAGGAGGCTACCATTATACATGAGCAGCGGGCTACGGCCCGCTCGCCTAGCTTTTACATAGGTTGGCCTTTGGACAAATAATTTTTCATATAGTCTGGTCTAACTCTGCTTGCTGCCAGTCTGCCCATTAAGTGAACATGCCATGGCCATGTGCATGTAACATGTCTTAGCCATGTACATGAAAAATAAAATAAAAATTAAACAACACATACATTTTATATAATGTAATTCAAATTTGTATTGTTAATGTTACCTAATATTCAATAATGTACAATTAAGGTTATATATAGGATAATTGCATTATATTTAGAAAGTTTAAACGAGTGCAAAATATTAAATCGTTAGAACAAATATTTTGAGAATGATAGATGGAGTAGCCCAACCTGATTGCAAACCTAAGCTCGGATTGAGCGGCCTTAAAGTATGGCTCATGAGACAGCTTGACCTGAGCCCTATCTCAACCCTTCTGACTTGCCATTGAAGACGTCCATGTATTGATCTTGAATATATGTCCTCATTCCCTAGATGGTAGCCATTGAATACTCGTAGACAAGGTTGTCGAGGAATTCTCAAGTTCGGTAGTTGCTCATATTCGATATGTTAAAATTTTGATTAAGGTGCAATTCGGTAACAATTGAATTGAATCTGTATTATACAAGTTCAAATTTATTTATATAAACGAGCTGAACCTTGGTAACATAGGTTCGATTTGTTAGATGTTCATTAAAATTTAAACTGCATTTTCATAAATTCCATCCTTACATGCATGCATACATAAATATACATGCATACGTTAAGTTTTCCTTGCAATTCTGAATTTGTTAGATTGAAATGGGAGACAAGCGGGCAACAAGCTGCGTCGCTAGCCCTTTTTGAAATGCAAAATCAATCCTTCTAAACACTACATCCGTAAACTTAGGAACCATTACATTACTGTTCATGACTTTTTGAATCCTCTTCAAAAGCTCAACAGATTCTGGTGCTAAGAAACCAAAAGTATCAAAACCAAAAGGAATGAATGCATGTTGATTCTCAGTACATGCTTTCTCGTGCTTCACCACTTTAGCTGAAGCAACTTTAAGGGCAGCATGCCCTGCTGTGAATGTCCCATTCTTCAATCCCACCAGTGGAGAAATTCCAGTTAAGTTTACACAAGCATGTTTCCCTTCAACCCAATCAAAAATCAAAATATCAGCAGGTCTAAGTGTGGATCTTCCTTCCTACGAATCAATTAAAAAGTTCACAAACACTTCTTTAACAAGGGAAGTGAAAGCAATCAAGGGTTTTGGACTTTGACCATTTGATGGCCTCGGCGGATTAATAAGGGAAGAGAAAGCAGGCTGACGACCAGATACAGAGCTTTTTTCCCGAATGGGCATGGGCCCTCTCGAATTGCCCGGTCAGGGCATGTCAGCGCCAAAATTCCCTGTCAGGGCATTGATCGGCGAACGGTTCGCCGATCGGCAAACCATTTGCCGATCAACGCCTAGTCACCCGTTCAGCGCCTGCCATCAGCCCTCCCGAGGCGCACGCGCCTGACTTCCCGCGCCCTCCCGAGGCGCACGCGCGCCGGAATTTCCGAGCGTGGCCGGGATTCCTGGGGGTGGGACCCAGTCGGCGAATGGTTTGCCGACCGGGCTCCCTATAAATACCGGCCTTCGCCCCTCTTCCCCTCACGCCATTCCTCATTCTCTCTTCTCCCTTCAAACTTCAAGCATCCTCCTCTCAAGCCTCAAGCCTCCTCCTCCCTTCCTCCCTCCCACATTAAGGTATGTTTTATTTAATTTATAAAATTTTAGTTGTGCCATTTCAATAAAATTAGTTTAATTATTTTTGAGGGAAAAAATGTATGGCCATATGTTAGATTTAATTATAGTTTAATTCCCCACATGTTAGATTTAATGAAAATGTCTTGGGAGCACATACACATCGGGGAAATTTTGATCAAAATGTCTTGGGAGCACATACACATAGATGAGCAAAGAGCCTTATTGATGTTAGATTTCCCCACTATTAAATATGTATTTGTAAGTAACAAATTTTAATTAATTAGTATTTATTATTAATTATTAATTTACTATCAAAATTTAATTATCAATTATACAGTATTTATGTAATACTAATTAATCATTACTAAGTAGTTATCAGTCTCTAGTTAATTATTAATTGTTAATTATCAATTACTTATTTTTAAGCATTAATTATTAATTTTAAAGTATCAATTATTAATTCGTAAGTAAGTATCAATTATTAAGTAATTAGTATTTATTATTAATTAGGAAATTATTATCAAAATTTAATTAATAGTTATACAGTAATAGTGAAATACTAATTAGTCATTATTAAGTAATTATCTGTCACTACTTAAGTAGTAATTGTTAATTATCAGTTACTAATTTTAAAGTAGTAATTATTAATTTTAAATATCAATTATTAATTTGTAATTATCAATTATTAAGTAATTACTATTTATTATTAATTAGAAAATTATTATCAAAAATTTAATTAATACTTATACAGTAATAAGGAAATACCAATCAATCATTATTAAGTAATTATCTGTCACTAGTTAATTAGTAATTGTTAATTATCAATTACTAAATTTAAAGTAGTAATTATTAATTTTAAGTATCAATTATTAATTTTTAAGTATCAATTATTAAGTAATTACTATTTATTATTAATTAGGAAATTATTATCAAAATTTAATTAATACTAATACAGTAATTATGAAATACTAATTAATCATTATTAAGTAATTATCTGTCACTAGTTAATTAGTAATTATTAATTATCAACTACTAAATTTAAAGTAGTAATTATTAATTTTAAAGTGTCAATTATTAAGTTGTAAGTATCAATTATTAAGTAATTACTATTATTATTAATTAGGAAATTATTATCAAAATTTAAATAGTACTTATACAGTAATAGTGAAAAACTAATTAATCATTATTAACTAATTATCTGTCACTAGTTAATTAGTAATTGTTAATTATCAATTACTAATTTTAAAATAATAATTATTAATTTTAAGTATCAATTATTAATTTGTAAGTATGAATTATTAAGTAATTGCTATTTATTAATAATTAGGAAATTATTATTAAAATTTAATTAATACTTATACAGTAATAATGAAATACTAATTAATCATTATTAAGTAGTTATCTGTCAGTAGTTAATTAGCAATTGTTAATTATCAATTACTAGTTTTTAAGCATTAATTATTAAATTTAATGTGTCAATTATTAAGTTGTAAGTATCAATTATTAAGTAATTACTATTTATTATTAATTAGGAAATTATTATCAAAATTTAAATAGTACTTATACAGTAATAGTGAAATACTAATTAATCATTATTAAGTAATTATCTGTCACTACTTAATTAGTAGTTGTTAATTATCAATTACTAATTTTAAAGTATTAATTATTAATTTTTAACTTTTATCTATGAATTTACTATTTATTATTCATTAGGAATTATTAATTAATACTTATACGTTAATTATGAAATACTAATTAATCATTATTAAGTAGTTATTAGTCATTAGTTAATTAGTAATTGTAAATTATCAACCACTAATTTTTAAGCATTAATTATTAATTTTAAAGTATTAATTATTAATTTGTAAGCATCAATTATTAGGTAATTACTATTTATTAATAATTAGGAATTTATTATCAAAATTTAAATAATACTTATACAGTAATAATGAAATACTAATTAATCATTATTAAGTAGTTATCAGTCAGTAGTTAATTAGCAATTGTTAATTATCAATTACTAGTTTGTAAGCATTAATTATTAAATTTAATGTGTCAATTATTAAGTTGTTAGTATCAATTATTAAGTAATTACTATTTATTATTAATTAGGAAATTATTATCAAAATTTAAATAGTACTTATATAGTAATAGTGAAATACTAATTAATCATTATTAAGTAATTATCTGTCACTACTTAATTAGTAATTGTTAATTATCAATTACTAATTTTAAAGTATTAATTAGTAATTTTTAACTATTAACTATGAATTTACTATTTATTATTAATTAGGAATTATTAATTAATACTTATACGTTAATTATGAAATACTAATTAATCATTATTAGGTAGTTATCAGCCATTAGTTAATTAGTAATTATAAATTATCAACTACTAATTTTTGAGCATTAATTATTAATTTGTAAGTATCAATTATTAAGTAATTACTATTTATTAATAATTAGGAAATTATTATCAAAATTTAATTAATACTTATACAGTAATAGTGAAATACTAATTAATCATTATTAAGTAATTACCTGTCACTAGTTAATTAGTAATTGTTAATTATCAATTAATAACATTTAATTGTAACTTATTAAGTGATTAATAATTTCTAATTATCTATTAATAACATTTTATTATTATTACGAAATATGTGTTATCTATTAATAACATTTGATTACTATTAATAACATCTACTTACTTACTACATATTACATATTACTTATTACTTATGAATTAATTACTCAATATTAATTGCTACTTAGTTATTAGTTATCAGTAGTTAGTAAGTAATTAGGCAGTTAATTGTTAGTTATAGTATTTATTTATCAGTATATTAGTACTTAAAAATAAGTAAGTAATAAATTTTTATCTGCTTATTATTGAATAAGTTACATTGTCTTTATTTTTTTATAGATAATGGCCAACATGGCTCCACTATTTGTGTGTTGGAATGGTGCAATTGTCACTGAGAACGGGAATGTAACCTACGAGGGGGGGACTGGTAAGATGATAGGTTTTCCGGATTCTGGCAGTTTTGAGGAATTAGTACGGATCATTCGTACTGTTATTGGATATAGGGAAGGGGAGTACAACGTCCGTATCACATGTAGATGGCCTATGAACGTGAACACCTTCTGTCCAATAGTGCTCACTGATACTGCGACAACCGAGTTAATGTTGAGCATTGCTCGGTCTCTTGGAATGATGCAACTGATGGTGGATGCGGATCCCACTGGAAGTCATGAGTTCCACGTTACAAACATTGGCGAGTCTTCTCTAAGGGGACGAGAGGCTGCTACGTGTAGTATCCCATACCTAAATATGAATTGTGAGGAGGAAGAGGAGGATTCTGTTATCATTCCCGAGGTGAATGTCGAGGAAGCAGATGAAGACACCATCGACGAGGAGGAGGACGACAACAACGACGTCAGTGTCCACTTGGATGACGTCCACTGTCAGGAATCACTCATCGGTTCGATCAACAACGAACCGATCTTTGATCCTACGGTTGATTACGGCATGACCTTGGAACCTATGCCGGAGCTCCTTGATATTTTTACAGATGACGACTGGATTGTAAATAATTTTACAGAGGAAGCACAATTCATCAGCGAGCCGCAGGACACCATTTTCTCGGATAGGAGTGGACTGGAGTATTGGAATAACAGATACTTTAATTCAAAAGATGATTTAATTGATGCAGTAAGCACCTGGAGTATGGCAAAATACGTACAGTACAAAGTGCTCGCGTCAAAAAAAGACATCTACACCGTAGGATGTGCATTGCCTAACTGCAAATGGAGGTTGCATGCTAGCTGCAGCAATAGGAACAAAGTTTGGAAGGTTCGAACGTATCGTGAGGAGCATACATTTCGTAATCTGGTGCTACTAACTGACAACCGACAGTGTAATACTAGATTCATTAGTCGGTTTATTCTAAAGACTCTTAGATCCAACCTTACACTTACCCCCAGTGTGATTAGAAGTCTTGTTTCAGATACGTACCACGTCACAATTTCTTAAAAAAAGCCTGGTTAGCAAGGAAGCATGCATTGAGGACAATTTTTGGTGATATGGAGTTGTCTTACGCGGATATCCGGAGGTTTATGTGGATGATGAAACAAACCAATCCGGGTACCTGGTATGAATTCCAAACAGAGCCTTACATTAATCCCCAGTCTTGTCAAGTATTCCCAGGGAAAAATGCATTCTTTCGATTATTTTGGGCATTCGGTCTGTCGCTGACAGGCTTCACATTCTGTCGACCAGTTATGAGCATAGATGCGACACACCTGCATGGAAAATTTAAAGGTCACTTGCTCATAGCCACTTCGGTTGATGGGAACGGCCACATATTCCCTGTTGCCTTTGCAGTAGTCGAAAAGGAAACGTTGGATGCCTGGGAGTTTTTCCTACATAAATTATCCTTTCTAATTCAGCGAGAGGGTATCTATTTTTTGAGCGATCGTTTCAGTGGTTTGAATAATCTGCTGTCCAAATATTTTCCAGCTGATCGTGGCCATTGTCATCAATTCTGCCTGAGGCACATGCAAGCGAACATGCAAAGGGCGAATCATGATTGCTGGGCGCAAGGAAAATTTTACAGTGCAGGGGCGGTAACCAATACGCACGCCCATGATCGGATTATGAGACGGATCCAAGTTAATGCTTATGAAGCGTACGACTGGATTATCCGCCAGGAAGACGGGGATCGGAATTTCTGGGCATTGTCATACGACCAAGGACGTCGCTACGGGAACACGACGACCAATCTGTCAGAATGTTTCAACAATGTGTTGAAGGGAATGCACAACCTTCCGATACTGACAATGATTCTTGCGATCTTTTATCGTTTAAATACCTACTTCGTTGCTCGCCGCATGCAAGGTGCGTGTACTACCTCGGAGCTAATGCCGAGGTACAACAAGATTATTGACGATAACGTTCAGTTAGCTCGCGCACATGATGTTGAGCAATTCTCTCAGACAGTATTTGAAGTTAAATGTCGTGAAGGCAACTATAGAGTTATACTGAACGGGACTGAATCTGAATGCACATGTGGATTTATGCAATGCTTTCATCTCACATGCTCGCATGTCATCGCGGTTTGTGGACACATTAACGTTGGTATCGAGCATGTGAAGAACTGTTCGTATTACTACACTCCAACCGCATTTCGCCAAACATACGCAGCTGATCTCTTACCGATACCTGATCGTCGGTAGTGGCCAACAAATGTACCTCGAGCAATATTGATGCCACCGAATGTGCAACTAGGCCCCGGCCGACCACGATCTCGAAGAATCCAGAACGGTATGGATGAAATGGGGCGTGTGAACGTAAGATGCGGTATATGTAAACAAAGTGGTCACACACGTGCGACATGTCCCGGACGGTGAATGTAACGATGCTGTGTAACATGCACTAAATGAATTGTGAATGTCTATGTTATCTTCCACAGTCAGTGATATATGTTTTTAGTCAGAATATTTATGAAACTGTTTATCTTTAATGCTAAATGTTTTATGAGATAGGAAATGGATTCCACTCCCGGACCGCTTGATGCTTCAGTTCTGGTTCAGCAGAACCACCACATATCCGCATCACTGCTCAACGAGGATGCAACGGTATCATTGTACACAATTAACATTTCGATACCAAAACTTGTGGTAACATTGCAGTGTGTGCTTATACAGAATTTCAGATTCGTGGAGCATGAACGCGTCCTCAACAAGCTATTGGTTAAACCCCGGAGTGCGGAGTTCGATCAGTTGCTGGGAACAGCTGGCTTGCTCTGCGTAAGCAACATGAGGAGGGCGAACCTCGACCAGTCACTTCTAATGGCACTTTTGGAACGATGGAGACCGGAGACACATACTTTCCATCTCCGACATGGTGAAGCGACAGTCACATTGAAAGATGTCTCAATCCTTACAGGTCTTCTTGTCGATGGGGCTCCCGTGACAGGGATTGAACATCCTGCACGATATAACTGGAGTGCTTACTGCGCAGAATGGCTTGGCGCCAACCCCATCCATGGAGTCGGAGATAATCTGTCGAGCGGACGCTTGAAGCTTGCCTGGATTCATGACACCTTTCTCTCGGATGCAAACCTTCAGGAGCAAGATCCGAATACGTTGCAGAGAATCGTGCGGGTATTTATTTTATACCAGATTGGGGAGTCTTTCTTCCCGAACTCTACAGGTGATAAGATACCGTTACGGTACCTCCATCTGCTCGAAAATTTCCAGGAATGTGGTCAGGTGGCTTGGGGGGCAGCAGTTCTTGCCCAATTATACCAGCAACTTGACGAATGCTCGTTGGGGAGATCCAAGAGATGTTACGGGTTTCTGACTTTGCTTCAGACTTGGTCTTGGGAGCACATACACATCGAGGTGCCCCGACCGTATCGAATGGATCTCGAAGCCCTGAATCGAGGGCCATATGCTTCAAGGTATGACACGCACAGTCACCGTTCACGTATTTTATATCTTAATAAGATATTAACATCCGAATGAACAGATGGACGGCAGGGCGTAGGTCGTTTACTCAAAACGTTCAGACAACAAACCTGACGTTTTATCGTAATGAGTTGGACACACATGACGAGCATCAGGTACGTTCCATGACTATCCTAGATATACCATTTTCTTATTGAAAAATAACTAACTTTACACTATTTATCAGATGCGTTGGTCTCCATATGAAATGGAGATCGTAAATCACCTTCCCGCAATCTATCGAGAAGGTCAGGAAGTGTGGAGATCCCAGACAGTCCTAATTTGTTTCAACATAGCGGTCATGCACGTGCCTGATCGTGTAATGAGGTAATTTGATCTGCGACCTCACATCCCAGATCAAATGCCCCTGATAGTTTTCCCGAATCGTCGCTCTCGTCAATGAGAGAATGATCCTATTGATTGGCCCGATCGACTCCGAGAACAGATCATCCGATGGAATCAACGGCGTGAAACCGTTGTGATGGAAAGACAATCGGCTGAATCGAATGAGCAGCGTCTAGAAGCATACATGACTTGGTATTGGAGCATTACACGACGATGGATACATACTACAATACTGCCACCACGCTTTACATACCAGCCATACGCTCCGAGGTTCAGACCAGGGGTAAGTGCGTATATTGTCCATCTTTATTTCTCGTAAAACATCAACTAAAAACAGGTCAAACATTCAGGTGCAGAGTGTGTATGAAGCTCGTGAGATCCTAGAAGATTATGAACGAAGCTCGGAGTTGCAGAATGTAATTGGATTACTTGACTCCGCTCTACAGAGTTTTGGATTGGTGGATCAAATGAGTCAGTACACCCCGAGGTACTCATACTCGACTGAGCCTTCACATATACCATTCCATGTCCCTAAACCACCCCGACCGTCTGAGGCTACTGCTCAAAGTTATGATTTTCGTGTACATGAACCATATGCTGTCGGTAGAAACGATGACGAAGCAGGACCATCACAGGTCCAATTTACGCAACCATCACAAGCTGGTGATTTCTGGGGTCTAAACCCGAGCATTCCATACCAGACTCAGACATTCACGCAATTCCTAACCAGCGATTTCATTCCACAGCAAATGCCTGGATTTGCCTATTATGCAGATTCCAGTCATTTACCTCCCTTCCAGGATCTACCGCAGCATCGTACACCGCAACCAGATCAACCACCAACAGAGCATCGTCAACGACCTTCGCAGATCGATAGATCTTCATCAGTTCGGGACCAAACACCTCAGCCACCGCGACAAACGAATGATGACAGTGGAGGTGGTACTGGTGTTGCTAGTAGGGGTCGTAGGGCTAATCTACCGTCGATATTACGTAAGGCACTTAGAATTCTGAATCCCTAGTAATTTGTACGAACAATATATTTTTAATTAGTAGATTAATGATGTATTGATCGTTTATGTTAATTTCACTATAATATCACGCTTCCTTCGTTATTACAAATTAATGGCCTAAATAGAGTAATATGCAGATCCGTTAGTACAATCTCAAGTTGACGTATTGCAAATCCGTAAGTACAATCTCATATTGTTATATTTTATTTTAATATTGGGATAAATTCTTTATGCCTTACGATATTTCTATCTTATTTTTTTTGATATTGTTTTATTGTAGGAGATGGCGAAGACAAGATTCACAGCGCGTAAGTCGGTACGTCCTCCGACCAACAGAGTCCTGGCAGTACGTACACCGCTCAGGGTGACTCCACCTGCATCACATCGGACTCCGCCTGCTTCAGGTGGCCAGCCACAAGGAGGACCTTTTGTCTTCCCACGACAGCGTAGTCCACACAACTCAGAGATGGCTCGTGCTCCTGGCACTCTTTCAGATGCTCCTACAGAGTATCCACTGTAGACTACTTCAGAGTATCCATTGCAGGATACTCCCTGTCTCAGCCGCTTTATCCTATCGACTCTCCGCTTCCTGACTACTCTCCACAATCCATGCCTCCACCGATGGATGTGAGTTCTCAGAGCGAGACCTCCCCGCTCACTGACGTCTACGACGAGGAGGAGGAACTGTATGCTGACTTGGCAGATCTACACTATACAATTGCACTTAAGTACGCACGTCTGAGCGTACTTCGAGGATAGCGACAGCGTTAGAGGACATGCTTAGTAGTGTTTAGAACATATTTGTCTAATGCAATGCTAGATGTAATCTTCCTATTTCGTGTTTGAAACAATGAATCCTCACTTGTGAGATGTTGAATGTGATGTTTATGTCAGTTATTTTTGGACGAAATTTAAGAGTGACACGCATGTTTACTTTGCGCAAACATATACCATTATATTTTATATACTTTATGCATTCATTATATACAATGGAACAATCAATAATAATTATATTATCCATTATTATTATAAAATATTTTACAATGGAACATGCCCATGCCCATGGCCATTCAGGAAAAAAATCTCAATAATAATTATATTATATTTATATACAATGGAACAATGAATAATAATTATATTACTATTATGTTTACGTATTATCCATTATTATTATAAAATAGTTATAAATATTTATATACAATGGAACAATCAATAATATTTATACATTATCAATTATAAAATAATAATGTATAAAAAAATTACGTATTATCCATTATTATTATAAAATAATTATAAATATTTATATACAATGGAACAATTAATAATACTTATACATTATCAGTTATAAAATAATAATGTATAAAAAATAATATTTTATCAATTATAAAATAATAATGTATATACCTTATAATTTAAACATTATCAATTATACATTATGAATTATAAGATTTATACATTATAAATTATAAGGTGCGCAGATATCGTTCGCCGATGGGAAGGGTTCTGGATCGGCGAACCGTTCGCCGATCGGCGAACAATTCGCCAATCTATGCCCTGACTCGGAAATTCGGAACTGACATGTCCTGACCGGGCAAATCGACCAGGGCCATGCCCATTCGGGGAAAAATCTCCCAGATACAACTGCAACATAATATTATTATATAGTTGTGACAATCTTGTATTATTAAATTATCATTAAGTCGTAGTAATTAAAAGCAACCAATCTCGCTTATGCTGCCCATCTCCATAAAGCGATAATGCCATCTGAAAAGGACACAAATCGAAGGCACCGTGTCCAACCAGTGAAATCGTGCCACGTATGCACATCACTTTCATACGCTATTTCCAATACCGTCGGCTCCTCAGGTAACGTGTACCTATCGCAGGGACTTTTAGAAGCAAGTCCTTGGTATACTTTTATGTTTACGTATCGATCCCTTTATAATGTGTATTCACTCACAAATTCATCGATAGTGACCAATCATTGCACGGTATACTCGAGTGTTAACTTCTGGGGAACGGATCCTCTGCTGTGAGGAGGAGTGCTGTAATCCTCTTTAGGCTATTTTTATGATTTTGATTTCAAAATATAACCTTGTAGATTGCATTTTAGTTTAATTCTCTACCTGTGCTCCAATTTTTGTCCAAATCGGAGCTTATTTGCTATTTAATCTTAATGGTCAAACACTTGGTCATAATCTAAGCAACTTAAATTCGATTTAAAAAAGATCCGAATGTTTGTCCATTAAGATAAAATAGTAAATAAACTTGGATTTGGACGAAATTTAGAGGATAGGTAGAGAATTAAACTGAAATTCAATCTATAAGGTTAGATTTTAAAATCAAAAATCATAAAAATAGCTTAGAGAGGATTACAATACCTCTGCTGCAATCCTCCCTACATCAGAGGATCCGTTCCCTAACTTCTGGCCATCCTTATCTATTATTATCTTTGACTGCACGCGTTAAAAATTGACAAGTTTATCCCTTTAGGTCCATCGTATTTGTGAATTAGATCAGCTCAAAATGTGGAGCAAAGTAACGACATGGTATTCAAGGGTTTTGGATGCAGATAGAAAGTAGAGGACGGTCAACATGTAAATACGAAAGCATCCATGGAGACGTGCCTAAAAATCCCTTCTTATGATCCCTCACTGGAGTAGTAGTTGTAGCTCTAAGCTTCGTGGTGAAGGTTGCCTTGTTTATTCAAATCTATCTCCATCATCTATCTACTTCCAATATTCTCAGAAAAATAACCAACTAATATATGCAGAAATGAAAAAAAAGGAATAAACATGCGTGTTAAATACGCTAGTCAATTTGAGATGCGAGTTTATTTATTTTGTTTCTTCTCACTTTAATAAGAAGTCATAATTACCTCCAAAATCTCACTCTCTCTCTCTCTCTCTTAGCCTTACTAACTCAACCATTCTTCGTAAAGAGTCAATATAGAAAAGAATGGTTATTCTATACATCTAATCTACACAGATTAAATGTTAACAAAACACTCTGCACAATTTAATCAAAATTTCTAACTTATAGGGTCCGTTGGTTATCGAGTTACCTCAAGGTAACGCGGTGTACCCTCTGCATTCTTGGATTAGAATTCCATCACAAGCATGGACGACCATATCGCGATATATCGGTGATATATCGGCATCGATAGGTCACCGATATATCGTCGATATGGTCGATATCGGGTCGATACATGCCATTTTATTCACAATCTTGGTTCAATGTCGGTGATGTGGTGTCGATATATCGTCGATATAACGACGATATATCGTATCAACATGGTACCGATATCGATACCGATATCGATATGTCCTTCCACGATGATTCACAAGTGACATCATATCAAATTCTTTATTCCAATCTTTTCTCAACTCTCGTAACGACCAACTAAACCAAACATGAAGTTTCTCAAACACGGCAATCTGTCCAGGAAAACCACTTTGCCTCCTTTTGCTGACCACTTCTCGACCACCCCCTCTATATAAGTCTAGATAAACATCATACGCTTCCAAAAAGTCGACAAACCCCCAACACACACACAACAAAGAGACAGAGAGGAGAAGGAAATGGCCTCACCACGCGCAAAGGCGGCGACTTTCGCCCTAGCGGCCCTCCTCCTCCTCGTCCTCGCCAAGGCGGCGTGGCGCGGACACCAGCACGATCACGACGGCTGGGACTTCCAGTGGGGCGCCGAGGACGGCCACGGCTGGGAGCGCCGCTGGGGACAGGGCTCCGCCCCGGGGAAGGACGGCGGCGGTTTCGGCTACAGCGCCAGCGCCTCCGGGGACGGCAAGAGCTTCGGCTTCGGCTGGAGCTCGGATTCCGGCAAGGGAGCCGGCGACGGGAAGGTCCACGGCGGCATGGGGTTCGCCGGGATTAAGAAGTCCGCCGACGGTGCTGATGGGAAGGCCGAGAAGAAATAATCGTGTCGATCCAACGGCTGTGGATGCTTCCATGATCCGGGATGTGTGATTTACATAATAATAATACTAAGTAGTAAGAATAAACAACTTCCGGTTATGGTGTGAAACGTTATATGCTCTTTGTTCTGATGTTATATGATATTATGTATGTATGTAATTATGTATGACTCATGGTTAGATTGTGCCAATTATTGCTTTGTTTGTACAGAGTAAAGAGGCCACTTCTCCGAACTATACTTGATGATCTGACGACATGTCTATCCTCTGTAGTAACTTCTTTTCCTTTTTCACAATTTGGTTTTTATACGATCCCGCAGTTTTTTATTTGAAGTTGATTTGTCCATATATTTGTTAGAGAACGTCGAGGTACGTCGTCACAAACCTTTTGTTTCTTGGAGAGAACGAGAGATGGATATGTTGGGAGAGGGCTTCCTAATGCGAGAGATTGCGCTGTTGTTCTTCCCCTCCCGGAAGAGGACGATATATATAGGGCGTGTAAGCCCCTTGCACAGTCCGCCCTCATCCCTCCACGCCCGCAAGATCCGTTCCGCGCAACCGCCGGTGCGCGCAACTTCCGGCGGTGGTTTTTGAGCGTCAGGTCACCTTTGATATATTCAAACATCTCCCACTTGACCGAAACGATCAAATATTCTACACTCTCACTGTTCATGTAGTGTACACATAGAGATGTCTTTAGTGAGGCTCATTGTTCATGAAATGCCTCTTCCCTGACTCATGCATTCCTGAGTCCCATTAAACCAACATGTTTAATGTATATTCCTACAGCTATTCCCTTGGTTAGGGAATCATCCAACATATCACTGATAGGTATGTAAGTTACCATGATTTCTTAGTTCGCCACTATATCTTGTATATAGTGATATTCGATCTCAATGTGTTTTCCTTTAGAACTATTTGCCCAACTATTAATCAAGCTTATCGCATCTTGATTGTCACAATACATTTCAATTGGTCTTTTGACCAATTCGAGGCTTAGGTTCTCTAGAAAATGCCTGATCCACACAGCATGAGTGGTGGCCATGCTACATGCAATGTACTCAGCTTCCTGTGTATGTCGAGATACACATCTTTTTTTCTTACTACCCTAATAAACGGATGCTCCACCAAACATGGACAGGTAACCCGATGTGGATTTTCTATCATCTACATCTCCTCCGAAATCGGCATCGGAGTATCTTACCACTTCAAGCGATTCTTCTTGATACACAAGATTCAGATGTATTGTCCCTTTCAGATATCGAAGAATCCTCTTTACAGCTTTCCAATGTGCTGGACCGGGGTTGCTTTGATATCTACTGACTAAGCTTACTGGATAAATGTGAACCCCTCAGGATCCAGGTACCCGTTTACGACAAAATTCGCAATATTTTATTCACATGAGATCACACAAGTCGCAGAAAAATAGGGAAAATTTTTCGCGCAATTATGACATTCATTTCCATCACATAACCACAAAGTAAAAGAGATAAATGCACCAAAATTTCTTTTCATTCATATTCATATCAATTTACAACATGTACAAGGATCTTCCATTTTACAACATATATCCCAAATGTGATACAAAAGAGATAGCATTTACATCACCATTTGAACAAAAACTGAGACAAAATACTTCATACCGTTTAATATATACTCTATCTCCAGGAAGCATGTATAGCTACTGAGCTGCTACTAAACTGCAGGCTGCTTGCCTACCAAACACGTTAGGAAAGAAGAGGCGTCAGCCATTGCTGGTACCTCCCAAAACTTATAAAAATAACTAGACATTTAATATGTGCAAAATCAAGCAAGTAGAAAGGTGGAAAGTAAAGTTTACATCTACTTGCGTAAGAAAAAAGGTTTTTCAGGCTATTTGTAAGCGTCTCAAATGTTTGTCCCAAAACCCAACATTTCCCACATGTGACATATTTATATAGTAATTGAGTATTCATGAGTGTATGAGTGTAAGCACATATATCATTTTATTCAGAGATCACGTTGGTGAGTGAAAATGGAAAAGTCAAGATTGGAAAGATCTCTTAATTTAATTAAATTCTTAGATAGAGAGAAAAGTCATTTCCTACTAATCCCAACTTTTGATCGTAACTTCTCTAATTCTTAACTTCAATGTTTTAGATATAACTCTAGATGATGTAGATGTAGATATGGATGATCTAGATATAGAATCGCCAAGTCTGTTGGCGAATTAAACTCAAGCGGTGAAGAAGCCTACAAATGGCTCTTCCGTCTCGCCCTCTAATTGGAAGCGCGGTCCAATAGAGGGATAGGTCTACTCCCAAACTACGCCACTGAGACGGGTGAGAGAGACTCCTTAGAAAAGTCGCTCTAGAAACCTGCCCGACTAGTACGGGCGAACGAGCTCGTACGTAAAACTGAAAACCAAGGATCCCCCGCCTGGGTATCCTAAAAGACAGGGTCAGCGGAACTGGTCTAAAGTCAGGATCCCAACGAGGCGTAAAATACTGCGAGCTCGCGAAAAAAAACCGTGAAGAAGACTGGGATCCTAGACCCGCGCATTAAGCTGCCGCTGCCCTAACTGGGCATTCCTTTCTTCCGCCCAGCTGAGGGTCACCGCACCCTCACACGGTCAGGTGTAAGAGTCACCATGACCGACATTCTTAATTATAAATTATTGATTCACCATTATCTTTTCTTACCTGACTTTTCATCTTATTTTCAATCCTTTCTATGGTTAATAATACAGATCTAGGTCTTTTAGTCCATGATCTTATCAATAGTGATCAATAGGTAATAGATTATACATAAAGGATTAACTCGTGATGATGATTATATTCAAGGAGTATTTGATTTGGGATTTATATTCCTAATACTTATAATCACCTAAGTATCTATTATGACGTGAACCATTTTATGGTTATAATTTCGAATGCCCTTTTCAGACTCTCAATCGTTATAAATTAAATGATTACTTTGATTCACGACATGTAAGGTGGGTGTCCTGGGACCTATGAGTCTTGGCCCATCATGCTTCAATAGCGTTTAATCAGTTAGTCTATCTTGACATATAGTGATCTTATAATTGAATTCCAAAGTTGATTGAATATCCCATCACAACAGGGAGAAAGGCTATTTTCATATGTTGTCTTCTACACTTAAATAGAGATGGTGTAAAAAGAAAGGAGAACTTAGTTACTGTTGTTAACAAATTTATCCATTATTAATTTCAGGACCAATATTTTTATTTTTAAAATATCAAATCATATATATTTTTTTTTACGTATTTCCAAGGACAATAGTTATCATCCCTTTCACAGTATCATCTTCAAATCAAGTCACATGCAGGACTTATAATGTGAACATAATGATTTATAGAGAATAAAGGTGACATCTTTTCATCGGAAAGTAGAGAACGAGCATGAGATAAAAAGAAAAACAAAAATGTTTAAACATTATTTGTCACGTCTAAATACCCAATATTATTAGTTAATCAGCTTTGTAATTATCCAAAGAAAGACATTAGAATGTAAAAAAAACTTAATAATTTAGTTACAACAGATGAACTAATTTAAATATTAATGGACTGAACTTGAACACTATTTATATTCAACATAACAACGAGGACGCCTTCATGTCTTCTTAAAATTTCTGTTAACAGTACTTTCCAGCACCATTTAATTTATTTTCAACACCAATTAATTAATTAATTTTTTTCCAGCATTATTTAATCACTGTGAAAGTTAATCAGAGAGTAAAATCAACAGGTGGATTTCTATTAGTTTCTATATTATCAAGAAACCTCCAAAAACAATGCATCAAAAGATCGAAAGTTACTGGAGCTATCTTAATGAAAAGAAACCTCAAGAGAAACTTTTTGATAGAGTACCTAATCCTCCATAATATCTTATTTTATTTCTTATTATAGACACCTACTTTATAAACATCAATGTTGATTGCCTTCTTTCATCAAAAACAAATAATCATACCCAAATGCCTAATCATGCAACACATATGGATATTCAAGAGGAGCCAAAACATGCATGGCAGCAAAAGAGGCTAAGGATTATACCTATGGATTCCCCAAGTTTTGATGGAAAGAAATCTTGATTAGATCTTGTATGCAAGTGCTTGATCAGCTGCAGGAGTTTTGACCAACAATTCCTTAAGGAGCAGCTCTAAGGGCAGAAACCACCACTGTTTGGAGCACGAGCAAGCCTTGGGCAGCAATTGGAGGTGGGTGCTGAACTGGATAAATGGCAACAAGGATAAACGGCAACAATTTGGAACATGGAGGGCTCTTCCTCGTGGAAGATGGAGTAAAAAGGGAGAGATAGGGGTTATTGGGTTTTTATAACATAAGAGAAAACTATATGGTATGACAAGTGGAGAAATAAGGGGGCCAAGTGTCTAGAGTTTAGATTAGGTGGCTGTAATTAATTTAATTTTTTTTATTAGACAGTCTGCTACAACCATAACAGAACAAAACAATTTTTTATACAACAGGCAGACAATAGCTGATGGCTACTGTTTATCTGAAATTTTAAAAAAAAATATTATAATATTTTTTTGGCATACTTATAATGAACCGTATGCGAACCTCGGATCTCAGATTTTAACGCGAAATATCTTGAATTGATCGTTTCAAAATGACGGTTAATATGAGTATAATATTGCTATACTTCCGATCGGGTTTGGATACCCGATATTTTCGGATACGGTTTTTGTTTAAGATTAAATTTTGTGATTTAAAATATCATATGGCCTCCGATTTGACAAACGAACGATTTAGTTGGTCTTCTTTTGTCGAATCGGATCTAATGACAGTCTCAGTTCGTTTTGCGGTTTCTGAATTTGCATCACGGCTTTTTTACGACGCGCATTTCGATGCGACCGATTTTCGGTCGATTTCACCCGAACAACTTTTGATTCACGATCAATTGATCGTTTTATGTTATCTAATATTGTCAGATAACTTTATTGGGTTAATCGGACCCAAATCGGGTCGGGTCTGGTTTGATTGAAAATCAGATGTTACAATTATAAAAACCTCAAAGGGAGTCTCATCCTCGAGACTCGAGTCAAGGTCATCATGTATCTTGTTTGAATCTCATATGGCCATAAAAACCTCAAAGGGTTTTAAACCCATAAAAACCTCAAAGAGAAAACAAGCCATATATTTATCATGTATCTAACTACAAAAGCTTGTTTTGATACTTACATCAGAAAAGCTGCGGGTATCGTGCCCGCATGTCGGCTTCGGTCTCCCACGTCGCCTCTTTGATGCCGTGTCGGTGCCACAAAACCTTGACCAATGAAATCTCCTTGTTGCGAAGCTTCTTCTCAACGTGGTCAAGTATCTGGACTGGCTTCTCCTCATAAGTCAGATCCGGCTCTACATCGAGATTCTCGTAACTGATAATATGTCGAGGGTCGTGCACATACTTCCTCAGGTTGGATATGTAGAATACATCATGAATAGCCGATAGACGTGAAGGAAGGACTACTCGGTATGCAACCTTCCCCACACGAGCAATAATCTCGAACGGTCCAACATATCGCGGCGCCAACTTGCCACGAACACCAAATCTCCGCACTCCCTTCATGGGAGATACACGGAGAAATACCCAATCTCCAACCTATAGTTTATAGGAATATAATTAGTATGAGAATAAGTTGAACATATATATATCATAATTGAGTGGATGAAGAGGAAATAATTAGGTTACCTGAAACTCTAAGTCTCTCCTCCGACAGTCTGCATAACTCTTCTGGCGGCTCTGTGCCGTCAGAAGCCTCTGTCTCACAAGATCAACAGCTCTCGCGGTCTCCTCCAAGAGATCTACGGAGTATAAAGCATGATCACCTACCTCACGCCAACTGAGAGGTGTGAGGCATCTCCGCCCGTATAGGGCTTCGAATGGTGCCATGCCAATACTGGAGTGATAGCTGTTGTTGTACGTGAATTCCACCAAGGGCAAATGGTCCTTCTAGGACCCTTTCCACTCCAAAGTGCATGCGCGAAGTAAATCCTCTAGTGTCTGGATGGTGCGCTCACTCTGACCGTCAGTTTGTGGATGATATGCAGAACTCATCTTCATCTCTGTATGTAGTGCTGATATGAACTGATGCCAATAATGAGATGTAAATCTCGAATCCCTGTCAGACACCACCTCTCGTGGTATACCATGCAGTCTGATGATGTTCTGCACATAGAGCTTGGCCAACCTGGATAGAGTATAAGTCGTGTTGACAGGTATGAAATAGGCTGACTTGGTCAACCTATCAACAATGACCCAAACAGAATCATGGCCACCCGCTGTCTTCGGCAGACCTGTGACAAAATCCATAGAAATGCTCTCCCACTTCCACTCGGGAATGGGGAGAGACTGTAGTAATCCTGGTGGTATCCTGTGCTCAGCCTTGACCATCTGACAGGTCATGCATCTGCTAACATGTAGCGCCACATCGCGCTTCATTCCATCCCACCAAAAATGTCGACGCAGGTCACGGTACATCTTCGTGCTGTCTGGATGGATAGATAATCGTGAACTGTGTGCCTCATCAAGAATGTCTCTGTGAAGCTGCTCGTCATTGGGTACAACGGCCCGTCTTGCCTTCCATAAAATAGACTCCATCACAACAAAGTCGTCAAATTCATCCTTGATGACGCGTATGTATCTATCTCGGATCCAAGGATCTGTCTTCTGTCCCTCTACAATACGATTCCAAAGACTGTTGTATCGTAGAGGCACGGCAGTAGAAATGGATGCGCTCTCCTGAGGATGTCAATCGCTCAAAGCTGCAAGCGTATCCCACGTGTATAGCCAGTTCGTCGTACCCTCTGCA
Organism: Ottelia alismoides; assembly: GCA_037367405.1. NCBI lineage: Eukaryota > Viridiplantae > Streptophyta > Magnoliopsida > Alismatales > Hydrocharitaceae > Ottelia > Ottelia alismoides. Next base: position 49,872 of record JAZKJV010006502.1, read on the forward strand.
TGCGCTCTCCTACTAAGTGCATCAGCCACCACGTTTCCTTTACCGGGATGGTAAGAGATTGTGCAATCATAATCCTTCAGCAATTCGAGCCATCTGCGCTGTCTCATGTTCAGCTCCTTCTGATCAAATATGTACTTCAGACTCTTATGATCCGTGAAAATCTCGAAGTTCACCCCATATAGATAGTGGCGCCAGATCTTCAAGACGAAGACAACTGCCGCCAACTCCAAGTCATGTGTGGGGTAGTTCCGCTCGTGTGGCATCAACTGTCGTGATGCGTAAGCAATCACCTGTCCTCTCTGCATCAACACTGCTTCTAGACCTTCTCCAGATGCATCCGTGTATACTGCATAGTCCTGAGTGCCTGAAGGAAGAGCAAGAATAGGCGTTGTAGTCAACCTCTCCTTCAGTGTCTAGAAGGCCTGCTCACATGAATCGTTCCAAATGAATGGAACTCCCTTCTGCGTCAATCGTGTCAATGGACGGACAATGGGTGAAAATCCGCTGACAAAGCGTCTGTAATAGCCGGCTAATCCGAGGAAGCTCCGAATCTGAGTAACTGTCTTGGGCTGCTCCCTAGACATAACTGCATCTATCTTCGCAGGATCAACTGCGATACCTGCTCCAGAAATGACGTGCCCCAAAAATGAGACCTGGGATAACCAGAACTCACACTTGCTCAACTTGGCATATAGCTTGTGCTCTCGCAATGTATCCAAGACAGTCCGTAGATCATTCACATGATCCCATTCATTCCGTGAATAGATGAGCACATCATCGATGAACACCACTACAAACTTGTCCAAGTATGGACAGAAGATACGGTTCATCATATCCATGAAAGTCGCAGGTGCATTCGTGAGCCCAAACGGCATCACCACAAACTCGTAGTGTCCATAGCGAGTCCTGAAAGCTGTCTTCGGAATATCCGACTCGCGAATCCTCAGCTGATGGTAGCCTGAACGAAGGTCGATCTTCGAGAAAACCGAAGATCCCTGGAGCTGGTCGAACAAATCATCAATGCGTGGTAAAGGATAACGGTCCTTTACCGTTCTCTTGTTCAGCTGCCTGTAATCGATGCACAGTTTCATGGATCCATCCTTCTTCCTGACAAATAGAACCGGAGCACCCCATGGTGAAGTGCTCGGCCTCACGAACCCCAAATCAAGTAATTCATGTAGCTGCACCTTCAACTCCCTCAACTCGGCTGGTGCCATGCGATAAGGTGCCATAGAGATCAGTTGTGTTTCTGGCAGCAATGTGATCTCGAACTCGATCTCTCTCTCAGGAGGTAATCCTGGTAGCTCATCAGGAAACACGTCAGGGTATTCTGAGACTACCCGGATGTCCTGTGTCATCGGCTCTTGATCAGATACCTCCCGCACAAATGCAAGGTATGAATCACAACCCTGATCAACAAGTCGCTGGGCTCGCAACACTGAAATGTACTCCATGGTGGAGTCATGTATAGTACCCTCAAAAGTGAACTCGGGTAGATCTGGAATCCTGAAGACAACCGTCTTCCTAAAGCAATCAACCAGTGCATGATGAGCGGATAACCAATCCATGCTCAAAATCAAATCGAACTCATCAAGCTGCAGAAGTAGACAATCTGCGATCATCTCATGACCTCCAATCAGTACGGGCAAGTGCCTGACTATCAGTGAAATAATGAACAACTGGCCACCTGGCCCTCGGATGTGATATGGGGAAGAGAGAGTCTCTGCGACTCTATTTAAAGAAGTAAGCAACCTCGAAGCAAGAAAAGAGTGTGTCTGATGAATCTGTGATTCATCACATCAAAAGTCAAAAATAGAGCCTTGTTCCCGAGAAAATAGAAGCATATTTCCTTTTATCTTGCATAAATAACACTCATGCATGCATCCATAATTCATGCATTTTAGCAGCTCATCTGCATTTAAATAAGAAAGCCAGAAATCCCCTGTAAAATACTTCTTCATCAAATAACTTCCTCTCTATAATATATGTGTATACTCCTTAATAATATAGGGAAGAATGCCAAAAATCACCCTTGAAAAATAGCCCAAATATCCTGAGAACCCTTGTACATTAAAACACACATAAAGCCTGCATACAAACTCCTACTTAGGTCGACTCACTCTTAGAATACTACGTATTAAAAGACCTTCAAAATGAGACTAATTTCATTGAAATTGGAGCTTGTATGAGGAACTTGGGTTTTTGGGTCATTTTGTATACTACATATGTACATTTATGTATCCTTGTATTTATGTACCATATTTGACCTCATCTCCGTCTTTGGTCAACATGAAACTTGTAGATCTCATCAAGATCTACAACTTTCATGTTTTGAGTTTTTCCAAATTCGACCTCCTCTTCTCTCTACACGTGTTTTCCCTTCCAGCCATTCACAGCAGGCCACGTGGCGCCCTCTGATTGCGCCACGCGGCCCGCTGCCCTTTGTCTGATCCGCCTTCGCCCCCCCACCGTTGGATCACGCCTCAGATCCAACGGCCCCTCTGTGACCACGTGCGCTCACTCCCTCAGCCGTCCGATTATCTCCTACTCCTCATCACCACCATCCGTTAGCGCCGCACTCTCAGCCCTCCACGTGGCGTCATCTACGCCGCTCGATCGCGCCCCCGATCCTCTCATCTCAGCCGCCCACCTTCCAGCGAGTCTCGACCATCAGATCGACTTCCCCCCTTTTTATCTGAACCATCCGCTCGCACCGCTCTACAACGCGCCATGTGGCCCCCGTCAGAACCCTTCATCTGGGCATCCTTGATCTAATCCCAGACGTCCCTTTGCACTTCGATCTGGCCGTTGGATCACGAGATCCAACGGCCAGGACCTCGTCTCCTACCTCTGGCAACCCTCTCTCCCACGATCTCCGCCTTGCGGGAGGGGCTGCCCCTTCCTATTCTTGGCCGCACTCTAGCCACCTTCTTCGACCACCATCACCTCCACGTTCATCGCCACTCGTCCCTCTCCCTCGCCAGCTCCCTCAAACACCACCATCTCCGCCACACTCGCCCCACGACAGCCACCTTGATAAAAGTTTCATATCATTTGCACGCATAACGAGGCCTCAATAAATAGTTTAGTGATTTTCTTTAATTAATTTTAATTAATTCATTTCTCAATAAATTTAAGTTCTGTCAATTTTCCTAGGTCCCTGATCATTAGACCTTCCTAGGATAATTTTAGTTCTTGGAGAAATTGTGGTTTGATATTTATTAAAAATTAAACACTGAAAATCACTCTGTCTGTTTGTTTAATTCACAGAAAATTTATTTTGAGTCGAAAAATTCCAAAAAAATTAGTGTAGGTCATTTTCATCATAAATAATCTTCTGGCCAATTTTCATTATTTTTGGACTTCGTTTGACACATCAATTAAATTTGACTTTAAATTGGCTAAGAATTGTCTGCATATGTCTGCATAGGAATTAAAAATACCAAAAAATTGTTCCCCGAATATCAAACACTTGTAAATTGTTGTAATCAACCTAAGGAGACAGTTGCCTCCCTGAGATCGACCTTGGACTCCACCAAGTAAAAAAATATCACCGCTTAAAATTGACCAAAATCTGATTTAAGCGGTTTTTGATCAACCTCCCACATCCGACTGCAACGAACACTTAAAAGTAATTTGGACCATTAATTTGACCGAATTAACTAAGGGTGCGGGAGCGCTCATCAGTGTCGCACCAGAATCAAATAAGACATGGAAAGGTCGGCCCAAGACTGAGACCATACCTTTCACCACGGTAGCGGCTGAACGTGCCTGCTCCTCAGTAACTGCGTGTATCTGCCCCTGCCTGGCTGGTGCGGCACTGGAACCTGGCACACTCTGCGTCTGTCTCTGCTGCGGTCGCCTGAAGTTGGAGCTCCTGCCACGGAAACTCCCTGAACGTTGTGCCTGAGGCTGTGACTGTGAAGGCTGTGGCTGAGGCTCACCAGAAACCTGTGGTCACTGTGAGCGATAGTGTCCCCACTCGTGACACCGGACTGGTCGAGTAGATGGAGTAGCTGTGTCCGTGCTCCGAGCTGGTCCTGCAGGTGGTCTATCTGCTTGCTGCGACCCAAATGGTCGAGCGGACTCTGTGCCACGTCCGGCGAGTGCTCCTCCTAGAGTAGTCGATGAAGAAGAGCGAGCACTGCCTGTGAAGGACGGACCTGTAGGTCGGAATCGTCTGTCTGACCTCTGCTGCTGAAAAGGTCGACGTATCGGTCCAAAAGATCGCCGCGGTCTAGGCGCTGCTCCAGACGAGCTCCCGAAACGTCTCCCCCTGATGTCCTCGAACTTCTCCGCAGCATCGGTAGCCTCGGAGATAGAAGTGATGTGTAGTCCTGCCAGTTTCTCCTGCACCTCCTCTCGCATGCCGTCAATGAACTTTTCCAGATTCTCCTCTGGAAATGCGCCAGCTACTCGTGTATGTTGTGACAGCTCTGTGTATCGGATAAAATAATCTCTGGCGGTCATGTGTCCCTGACGAAGCTCTGCAAATAGTCGGCGCTGAGACTTCTTCCACTTTGCAGAAAAGAAGTGGGCTCTGAACTTCGTCTTGAAATCATCCCATGTAGGCTCTCGGCCTAGCTCAGACACTACCGCATCCCACCATCTCTAGGCAAAATATGTCAATGAATACTCCATGAAAGATAGCCACGTGTCTCGTAGCGCGAATCATCCTGAGCACCTTCGTCACCCGCTTCAGCCACTGTTCAGCAACATCTGGTGTACCTGTGCCTTCGAACAATGGTATGTTGGCCCGCTGGTAGGGCGTGAAAATGGACTGGTGCCTGTGAATAGCTGAGTACTCGTGTGCCCCCTCGTCAGCAAAGTCAACAGGGTCCTGCTCCCTGTCTAAGTCTGCATCCTCCTCAGCTCCATGCTCTGGTGCCTCCTCAAGTGGATCATCGGGATGAGGCTGCTCCACCTCAACGGACCGGTGCTGGTCCTGTCGTATCCCATCCTGGGATGGATGGTACGTGAAATCTGACAGGTCCTCAAACCTCATCTCTATATCTGTCTGCCTGTCGGCAATCTCAGTCTGTTGAGCCAAAATCTGCTCCTGCTGACCTCGCATGGCAGCCTGCTACTGCTGGAGGTCAGTGAGGGCAGTCAGTATGCGTGCCAACTGGTCAGCCGTCTCCTGACCGGGTCGAGATGCCATGGCTCTGCATGAGAACCATAATTAGTCATAAAAATGCCATAGACAGATACTTATTATAAATGCTTTTCTCTTCTTGGGATATAATATGAAAATTAATGAAATTGGTGACATTTGTGGTTATTGAATATGAATGTCATATTTCCCTTCTCGAACTCATGACAAGTCGGAAGACTGTCGCGACTCGAGAACTTAATGTGATTGGAATTGAAATACTGCGAATGTGCGTATTGGGGTACCACAGCTCTGATAATAAGTTAAATCAGGTCGAGTACACATCATTGCATACATTAAACTTCCCACTGCTTGTACATATGGTACATCTAAAGGTTTCTGCCCCTTTCCGGGACACTGACTCCTACTGAGTCTCTTTCCCATCACAAGTGGTGTCGGAGATGGAGTGATGTTCTTCATTGCAAATCTCTTTAATACAGTATGCAAATATCTTTCCTGACTAAGGTTCAATGTCCTTGAGTCCCTATCTCTTGTTATTTGAATTCCAAGAACATAGGATGCTTCGCCCATTCCCTTCATCTCCAATTCATTGCTCAATTTCTGTTTGATTTCATCGAGCATTTGTATGTCATTACCTGCAAGCATAATGTCATCCACGTACAATGACATGATTGCAAACATGCTCATACTCTTCATGACATACACACAGTTATCCAATTTATTTGAAACAAATCCAAATTGGATAACTTTCTCATTAAATTTGAGATACCATTGCCGTGAAGACTGCTTCAAGCATATAATGACTTTCTTAACTTGTAAACCTTTTTTCTCCTGACTTTCAACCTGAGATCCATCAGGTTGTCGCATATAAATCTCCTCCCTCAATTCTCCATTGACCGTCTTCACATCCATTTGGAATAATTCCAAATCCATATATGCGACTATGGCTAAGATCATCCGAATGGATGCAAACTTAGCCACTTGAGAGTAGGTTTCCTAGAAATCTATTCCAGCTTGCTAAGTATAACCCTTGGCAACTAATCTGGCTTTGTATTTATCAACAATACCATCGACTTGGTACTTCTTCTTAAATACCCACTTACATCCTATGGATTTCCTACCTTCTGGCAAATCACATAACTCCCATACATTGTTTTGTTTGATTGAGTCCAATTCGTCCCTCATGGCGGCCGACCATGACTCCGACTCAGACGAAGCCATAGCTTCATCAAAGGATATGGGATCTGTACAATCCGCGACATCCTCATCCACAGTGTAACACGACGCCTCGCATCCATAGAAATGGTAATCTTCCATCCATGTGGGTTGTGTTCTGGGTCTCTTGTTGCCGATTATACTCGTGGGTTGTGTGGGTCCACCTACTTCTTCTAAAGGATCATCATGTTCTATAGGTTCATTCTCTAGATTTGGATGATTGATATCATCCCCAAGTTCTTGCCTAGTGCTCAAGTCGTCTTCATTGTCTTGTAAGACAATCAGAGGATCTGATTCCTCCACTTCATTCTCCTTTTTTGATGAATTTCAAGGAAAGTAGCATCACAACTTTCGATCAGACCTTTAGTTTCATGGAAGAACTTATATCCTTTAGAATTCTCACTATAACTTATAAACTTACACTTTAATGTCCTGAAGTCTAGCTTGTCTGTAAGCTGACTCGGTACCAGAACATGTGCTACACATCCCCATTTCCAGAGATGGTCCAACTCGGGCTTTCTGTCATTCCATATTTCATATGGCGTTGATTCTATGGACTTGGTGGGAATCCTGTTCAGTATGTAGTTCGCAGTCAACACTGCCTCTCCCCAGAATTTCTTGGAGAATCCTGATTGTGAAAGCATACACCTTACTGCATTCATCAAAGTTCGATTCTTTCTTTCTGCTACACCATTCTGTTGTGGTGTATAGGGCATTGTAGTCTGCCTACGAATGCCTGTTTGAATACAATAATCCTCAAACTCCTTTGAGGTATATCCTCCACCTCTATCTGTTCTAAGAGTCTTGATTGGTTTTCTAATCTTGTCTCCACTTCCATCTTATATCTCCTTGCTTAAGTTTTTCTATTATCTAGCTTGATACCAGTTAGAGAACGTCGAGGTACGTCGTTACAAACCCTTTGTTTCTTGGAGAGAACGAGAGATGAATATGTTGGGAGATGGCTCCCTAATGCGAGAGATTGCGTTGTTCTTCCCCTCCCGGAGGAGGACGATATATATAGGGCGTGTAAGCCCCTCGCACAGTCCGCCCTCATCCCTCCACGCCTGCAAGGCCCGTTCCGCGCAACCGCCAGCGCGCGCAACTTCCGGCGGTGATTTTTGAGCGTTAGGTCACCTTTGATATATTCAAACAATATTATCCTCGATTGATGTTCTTTGTATGATCTGCATGGTTGTGTTTCAACTAGTGCATGGCAAATGTTGTGTATTGAGAGGGTACATTGCTTGCTGTCCAAGGCAATAAATCTAAACGAGCAAGTCTTATTGCCTTGTGGATAGAGAACATTAGATGGAGGTTGACTCTCCTTTTGCTTTACTTTTAACATTCTAACCTCCATTTATATTAAAGTCCAACAATAAGGGCACATGTGCTCATTAATCATGATTAGAGTTACATGAGCAGATATCCAAGAAAAGAGTGCAGATGCACGATTTTTCAGACTAAGCAGGCAAAACACCCAGAAAGTACAGTGTAATTAGCAAGACAAAAAAAGTGGTTAACAGTTAACACGACTCAGACTGGACATAAAATTAAATATCACCATATAGTAGATCATTATAGATTCTGCTACATAGATAAGACTGAACTGTTAATCCTGACATATAAGCATATAAGAACATGATTGCTATATAAAAAAATTGATATGGATGCACAGAATATATACACTCCCACGCATAATCTTTAGTTGCTGCAACTTTATAGCGAAAATTCCCAGTTAAATGATACTAGTAGCATGGAGAGATGGTTCTGCACCTTTACGCTGGATATGATTGCATCAAATTGGAACTCCCTCCAGGATTGCTGTTCTTATCTTTATAGATCATATATAACTGAACATTACTACAAGCAAAGACACATCAGCACAATTATCTCAGTAACCTTGCTCTAAATATGCGTAATTAGAGAAAGTCACATAAGGAATTCAGCTAATACCTACAATAATTTGAGTGGAAAGCGTTATCTACGATGATGCAAGAGGAACCCGGTATGACGGATCCACCATTTTGAGAATGAACAGGTTTCCCCTGTCTCCTCTAAAAACCCTGCAAATGGGTTTACGGTCTTCAAGATGTTATACATGGACCTACTTTCCATCAGCAATGGAAAAAACTTGGAACTTGGAAGTATGATAATCAAGAGCATATAAGAACATTACCGCAATCTCACGAAATATAAAATTGGTAGGCTGCTTAGACAGAGAATGCTGTAAGTCACGCAAACTAAAAAAATTGCACTGCCTAAAGTTGGTGAAAGCAACTGCATATGTTTATGGCAATCGCGAGACAGACAGTAGAACCGATTCGAAGAAGGCTGTAAAAGAATCGGCTGATGAAAGTGTCATGTTGGAAGACAAAAGGCCATGATGAGTTTACCTGACAAGCAATGTCCATGGCTGAAGATGTACATTAACAGTCAACAAGTTTTTCAAGTGTAAAATTTCCAAAGCAGTAGCAGCAACAGACGTAAAACAGATACATAAAGTACAAACTTTCTGTTTAGAACTACAACATAGCCTTGCAGATATTTCATACAAGAAAGGGGAAGACAAGCCTCTACATTTTTAGACTTTAATATTTATTGCACTTTCTTTACCTTTATGTAAATCCTTATTCTCTATAGCCCATTTACCACATCAAGTTAGAATAATGAAGTCCATGTTGTATTAAGAATTGTAATTAAGATTTTAATTGGAAAATCTATTTAATTACAATTGAAGTTAATTTGGTTTCAATTGGGAAACCAAATGGCCTGAAGAGAAAGTTGGCAATTTTCAAATTTGAAACATGGAAAAGTTTGTGTGGAAGTTTAGTACCATACCTTGGAGCTCTAAACTTTTGGTGGGCTTATATATGAGTTCACACCCCAAGCTCTTGAAGCAATAGTAGAGAGGAGGAATGGAGGACCACACACGTGCGTGCGCGCTCCGCTCCGTCTCCGTCTCCGTCTCGGGAGAGTCAATTCGGATAGTGATACTTTTGCTGCGGGTTTCATTTGGTAAGTCGATTAAAATAATCACACGATTAATTTAGTAAGTCGACTAAAATGGGAATTCAACTCGCCGATATGGCTCTTGGAGCAATAGTAGAGAGGAGGAATGGAGGACCACACACGTGCGTGCGCGCTCCGGCTCCGGCTCGGGAGAGTCAATTCGGATCTTGATACTTTTACTGTGGGTTTCATTTGGTAAGTCGATTAAATTAATCACACGATTAATTTGGTAAGTCGACTAAAATGGGAATTCAACTCGCCGATATGGCCGCGATTTCAGGATCCGAAATTACGCGCCCGTTGAGGGGCATTTTCGGAAATCAAAGGGTACCGCGCTAGGGCACACGACCGTCTTTATATACCCCTTCCCGCACGTTGTTTTCTTCACTCGCAAGAAAATCCCACGCCGTCTCTGTTCGCGTTCTGGTTCTTCCTCTCGCAGACAAACCACCCTCTCTTTTTCTCTCGACTGCAGTTCTCTGAGATACATTCGAGGACGATCTTGTCGGTGTGCGCAGACGAAGATCGTGTGCCGTCGTATCCTAGGGGCGGATCGCCAGTATCCTTCGCACCGGTATTGTGGGAGTGATATCCTCTCTAAGGACGGTCCATTTCATGGACGCTTCGGTGATTTCTAATCTAATCTTTCTTATATTTGGTTTGCCGCAATTCGTTTATTGCTTTACCTTTTCTGGATCTCGCCCTAATTTATGTCTCCGTTTGTTTAATCGGTTCCTGCTTGTATTCTGTAATCGGATAATGGATTGGAACTGCATGATATTAATATTGATAATCCGTAATGCTTTTCTTCAATCCATTTGGATCCGTGTAATTATTGTTTATTACATGCGGTAACGATCCTTCTTACAACAAGCTTAGAGAGGATATCAGGAACCGATTTTAAAATCATGTCGGAAATGATGTTTAAATCGAGGGTGGATATGATGGGTATGCCTGAAAAATTTGGTGGTCAGAATTTCAAGCGTTGGCAACAACACATGAAGATCTGATTAACCACCATAGGATTAATCTCTATGCTTGAAACCGATTGTCTTACGGTGGAAGCGGAAAACCCCACACCCGATAGCCATAAGGCGCAATCCGCGTGGAAGGAACAAGAACGTATATGTCATGGTTGCATCTTACTGGCCCTGTCCAACACGTTGTCTGACGTATACTGTTCATCCACGCAGATTGCGAAGGGGCTGTGGGAAGATTTGGATCGGAAGTATAACACCGAAGACTCGGTATTGAGAAATACTCCGTGGCCAAGTTTTTGAAGTTTTCCATGGCTGAAGGGAAGTCGGTTTCTGAACAGGCACATGAGTTTTTACTCCTGCTCCATGGTTTAAAATATGCTGAAATGAAACTTCCAAAGAAGTTTCAGGTCATGTGTATCATAGAAAAATTCCCCAAGTCGTGGGAAGACTTTGGTATGATCCTGAAATACAGGAAGGGGAAAATTTCTATGGATGACTTGATAGTGGCAATTGCTATATAGGAGGAACACAGGAAACAAAAGCATATGCTTCCTGTCGATATTCAGGCTAAGGTCAATCTCATGACCTCGAAGGGCAAAGATAAGAAAGGAAAGGGTGCTAATAACAATAAAATAAAACCAAATGGCAAGATCCAGAAAAAGGCAAAGAATAAACCCTGTTGGCACTATAATCAGGTTGGCCATTGGAAGAAGGATTGTCCGTCCTTAAAGGCTCAACCTAAGGCTGCAAACGAGAGTCCGCAAGTGAATATGATCACTATGGGATTCGGGGCTAGCCACCATATCCATGATCCAAATGAGTGGCTCGTGGATACGGGAGCCAATGTAAAGATTTGTTCTGACAGGACTTTGTTTTCTTCTTATCAGACCTAGAGTGGTAGGATTGTGAAGATGGGGAACTATTCTGCAGTCAGGGTGCTAGGATCAGGACAAGTCAACTTGAGATTCTCCTCTGGATGTGTCTGGACGTTGCACAGGGTGCTGCATGTTCCTGACATCAAGAAGAATATTTTATCTGTCTCTATCTTAGTTAGAAATGATTTTGAATTAAACTTTAAATGTAATAAAGTTGTCATTTTGAGACATGGCACTTTTTATGGAAAATACTCTTTGGCAGATTTTGATTTGTTATTTACAATTAGATGTGATTCAGTAAACATTGATGAAATGAATGTTTTAAGTTCTTAATATTCTAATTCCATGTCTCATGTTGAGAATAATCTAGAATCTTGTGATCTGTGGCATGGTAGGTTGGAACATGTAAACTTAAATTCAATTAAAAGAATGATAAATTTAGAGTTGATCCCTAAACATACGATTGATAAAACTAAAAAATGTTAAATCTGTGTGCAAGTTAAAACACTTAAGAAGTCTTTTCAGTCTATCTCTGGAGATAGTGAGATCTTGGATCTAGTGCACACGGATATCTGTGAGTTTAATGGTGTGTTGATCCGAGACAATAAGAAATATCACCTTTATAGATGATGACAATAGATACTACTATGTATATCTAATGAAAATCAAGGATGAAGCCTTAGAGAAATTTCTTATTTTTAAGAATAAGGCTGAGACACAAACAGGAAAAATGCTTGAACGCCTTAGGTCAGATAGAGGAGGTGAATATACCTCTAACTTGTTTGATGAACAACATAAATCATCTGACATAGTTCATGAAGTTACGACCCCATATTCACCACAATCAAATGGGATAGCAGAACGAAAAAATAGAACCCTAACTGACATGATCAATGCTCTCCTACAGAGTTCTGGACTTCCAACCTATATGTGGGGAGAAGCCTTGAATACAGCATGCCATATTTAGAATAGGGTTCCTCCAAGGTATATGGAAAAGTGTCCTTTTGAACTTTGGAGAAATAGGAAACCAAGCTTAAAGTATCTCAAAGTGTGGGGCTATCTCGCTAAGGTTTTAGTCTCAGAACACAAGAGAAAGAAGCTTGGTCATAAAACTGTTGATGCGGTCTTCTTAGGTTATTTGGAAAATAGCTATGCATACAGGTTCTTGGTAATTCGATCCGAGATACCGGGCATAGAAGTCAACACCATTGTTGAACTCTGTGATGCTACCTTCTTTGAGGATGTCTTCCCGTTGAAGATTGGGATTCCTCAAAATCTGACCATTGAGGGTGTCTCCACATCAGGATCTATTCCAGATTAAGTGGAAAGGATAACGAATGTGGGGGTTGAGACTTAACCTGAACCCAATGACCTATTAGAAGAGATTGAGCTAAGAAGGAGTAAAAGACCTTGGATAGCCAAGGATCTGGGTAGCGACTTTGTTGTATACCAGATCGAGGGTGATCCACCAAGTTACAAGGAAGTCATAGCTTCATCTAAAGTAAAATAATGGAAGGAAGCCGTCAAATCTGAGATGGATTCTATTATGGCTAATGGAACTTGGGAGTTGGTTGATTTACCCTAATGGTGCTCTACCATTGGGTGCAAGCGGGTGTTTAAGAGAAAGCTTAGACCTGAAGGATCAATTGAAAAGTATAAAGCCAGATTAGTTGCCAAGGGCTTTAGGCAAAAGGAAGGTATCGATTATTTTGATACCTATTCCCCTGTGACTAGGATGACCACAATCCAGATGCTCATAGCATTGGCCTATGTATATGATCTCTCTATCCACCAGATGGATGTGAAGACCGCATTCTTGCATGGCGATCTTGAGGAAGAAATCTATATGGATCAACCCGATGGACTTGTGACTCCTGAGAATGAGGGAAAGGTTTGTAAGCTTGTTAAATCCCTTTACGGATTGAAACAAGTACCAAAGCAGTGGCATGAAAAATTTGATAAAACTATTTTGTCATGTGGCTTTAAGGTTCATGAATCTGATAAGTGTGTCTATTCCAAGGAGAAAGGTGATGAGTGTATAGTTTTGTGCCTGTATGTTGATGACATATTATTGTTTGGATCACATATGAGGATTATTAATGAGACTAAGGCATTCTTAAGTAGCAAGTTTGAGATGAAGGACATGGGTGTTGTTGATGTGATCTTGGGTCTTAAACTGACAAGGCCAGTTGATGGGATTATAGTTTCTCAATCTCTCTATGTTGAGAAGGTACTTGAGAAATTTGGATATCAAGATTGCAAAGCTGTAAACACTCCTTTTGATTCATCCAAAATGATGTTTAAGAATAAAAGTGGAGTACCTGTAGCTCAACTAAGGTATTCACAAGTGATAGGAAGTTTAATGTATCTTGTAAATTGCACAAGACCTGATATTTCATTCTTGGTTGCAAAGCTGAGTAGATACACTAGATGTCCTGACCATACTCACTGGGAGGCTCTGGATCGAGTACTAAAGTACTTGAAGGGAACTATTTCCCTTAGTTTGCATTATGTTAGACATCCATCTGTACTAGAAGGAGATAGTGATGCAAGCTGGATAGGGAAAATAGAAGAGTCTGAGAGTAATGGTATTACTGGATATGTATTTACCCTTGGAGGCGGTGCAGTCTCCTGGAGGTTTGTGAAGCAGACCATTCTAGCTCAATCCACCTTTGAGGTCGAGCTGTGTGCTTTGGACACCACTGGAATTGAGGCTGAATGGCTAAGGGAACTTCTGTCTGAAATACCCATGGTAGGTCAGCTTGTTCCTGCGATCTCAGTAGATTGTGATAATATGACCACAATTGCCAAGATCAGGAGTTCAAAGTTCAATCAGAAAACAAAGAGACACATACAAATCAGACTTAATACGTTAAGGGATTTGGTGTCTCGAGGGGTGTTGGCTGTGGATTTTGTTGGATCCAAAAACAACACGACAGATCCGTTGACTAAGGGACTTGATAGATCTTTAGTCCTAAAGTCTAGGCTTGGGATGGGATTGAGACCCATTGGGAGTTCCTCTACAGTAGCAACCCAACCTATATGAGTGGAGATCCCACAAAATAGGTTTAATGTGGTAATAACAAGCTATTTGGAGAACTGGTTGGCACTCTTATCTTAATGCGTATGCATGAGTGTCTTATCCCTGGAAGCCTGAGTGCATAAGTGCAAGTTTAGGAAGAGCGTAGGCTCTGAATGAGTTCAAACCTTTAGACAAGATATTAGCAGTGCATCCTCAGAGAACGCCACCAATGTAAGTGTTAGTGTGGGCCACAGTTAAAGGAAAAGAGTCTTTCCTAAATACACTCATAAAACAGGATAAGGGTGCATGGCCTTTAGGAGTACCAACCCTGAAGATTGTACCAAGAACAACGCTTTATTGTTTCTATCATATACTTTAACACCAAGGTCTGAAGTTCAAGACGTAGTTCACTTCGTTCCTGTTAACTCTCTTTGAATCTCTTTGAAATAGTAAACTCAAGTAGAGGTTCACACCGGAAGGTACCTTTACTGAAAGCAAAGTGTGGCAGCCGAAAGTTGTGTTTTAACTCTCTTTGAATCTCTTTTTTAAATTGGTGAATTCGTGGGGGATTGTTATATTAAGAATTGCAATTAAGATTTTAATTGGAAAATCTATTTAATTTAATTGAATTTAATTTAGTTTCAATTGGGAAACCAAATGGCCTAGAGGAAAGTTAGGAATTCTCAAATTTGAAACATGGAAAAGTTTGGGTGGAAGTTTAGTACCATACCTTGGAACTCTAAACTTTTGGTGGGCTTATATATGAGTTCACACCCCAAGCTCTTGTAGCAATAGTAAAGTCTTGAACTTGGCATATCTCGGATCCTATATAATAAGATCTGTCTCCCTTAAGAGAAAACCAACGAAATTTGTTTCGTGTGAATTGGACTTTATTTCGAATTGTTATGATTTTTGGAAGAAAGAGAAGTAAGGAGGGTTAAGACGTCATTAACACAGAATGACTGTCATTAAGACTAATTAAGCATGATTAAAGAAACTAATGACGGTTTGAAAACCGCTAATGATCATTAGCAAACACTAATCAATAGTTAGCAAAAGATAAGTGTAAGCCGCGAAAGTTAAATCGTGATTAGTGAAAGTTAATCACGATTAGTGTTAATTAAGCATCATTAGCAAATCTAGAATCTTCTGAAATGTTCTAACTTAAGCCCCAAGTTTGGGATAGGTTTTGGCCAAAACCATGGGCCAAAACCATGTCTGCTAAACCATGGTTAAGGTCTAAATTACGGTTTCCTAACCATGGTTAGTGGTTTTCTCGAGCCTATAAATATACCCCCTACCCATTCATTCTCTATGATTTCCACTACCACCACCACCCCAAGGGCTAGGGTCGAGAGGTCAGGAGGAGTGGGAGGCGAGGGAAGAGCGCTAGCGAAGCGCTGCCGGGAGAACGAGGAAGAGAAAGCTATGATCCTCTCTTAGTTTGTTTCGTAAACTAGGATTTCAATTCATCCTCTTTTCTTCCAAGTTTTGTTTTTGATTTATTTTTCTTTCTGATTCGTTTTTTGTTGTGGTTCGAGGAGAAATCTGTGTAACACCCTACTTAGGTGCGGGCGGCTATGCACGCCAGTGACCCTGTGATTCGTCACACGTTCACTCATCTAAGACGCGTGGTGTCTACCAATTCTCCATCGTTTATGTTTCTATTCTTTTTATTATGCTTTTATAGTTATTTTGATGGAGAAATATGTGTAATACCCTACTTAGGTGCGGGCGGCTATGCACGTCAGTGACCCTTTGATTCATCACACGTTCACTCGCCTAAGATGCGTGGTGTCTACCGATTTTCATCTCTTGTTGTTTGAGTATACTCTTTCAGTTTCGTTGTTATTTTCCTCTCGATTGATTTTATAGAGGAAACTCTTTTCGTTTTTATTTTGAAATATATCCCGATATAAGGGGAAACTCTGCCGAAAATTTCCAAGAAATATGTCCCGATATAAGGGGAAACTATACCGAAATTTTCCGACAAATATGTCCCGATATAAAGGGAAACTCTACCAAAATTTTCCGAGAAATATGTCCCGATATAAGGGGAAACTCTGCCGAAATTTTAAAAGAAAATATGTCTTGCCGTTCTTCGTGTTCTTCGTGTTCTTCGCGTTCTTCGTTCATTCTTCGCATTCTTGACACGTTCTTAACATTTTTGATACGAAAATGAAATTCGATCTTTTCAGGAGCCTTAAAATAGCCTTTCTAAAAACAAAACACAATAAAGTCTTGCATACACGAGAGAGAGCTCGATTAGGTAACGAAATCCTTCCTTTTGCTGTTGGGTTTTCAAACGAGATTATTGAAATTCTTGGTTTTATGTTCTGTGCTATAAAGAATCTTAATTTTGGCTATTTTTGATAAAGTCTAAACAGTTGCTTTGTGATTTCCATTAAAATAAAGTTTAAGCATCAAATCGATGTAGGGACTTTGAAAGTTAGGGTTTGGGAGTTAAAACATGCATAATACGAGTATATATACATATGAATGATATATATGTGAGTCTATACTAAGTATTGCTGATTATGCAAATCGAAAACTTAACGAAAGAATTACATCATTGGAATTAATGTGATTTGAGTTAGATTCTGAAAAGGATCATGTGTCACGTTAAGGATGACTGGGAGTAGAAATACAGGTGGGACATGCAACCTGTAGGTTTGTCGGAAGGAACCTGTATTAACGTTTCCCTACCTAGGTGGTACACGGTTGCCCCGTTATGATAAGTGCACACGAAATGAATGTTTTGCAACGCGTGGTATCGGGAGTCAATATCTTCAGGTTAAACGATGGAAGATGTGGTCGTGCCATGTGGAGGCACGGGTGGTTCAATAGCGGCCGGGTCACGATAATATGTATTTAAAGCCGCTAGGTTATATGATTAAATGTTAGCTTGAGGTTTTAAGCAACCGAATCCTCAAGGACGGTGTGCTCATTTGTTTTACAGGCTGAGGGTTTGAGACCATGTTTAATAAAATAAAAGGAAATTTGTTGGGTAGTATTGAAGGATTGGTTGAGGCGACGTGCGGCGACATAAGCTTACCAAGATCAACGCAATTTCCAATCCCGAAGTATCCACAGCTTTGGAGTCCTTATTGTGGTGAGGTAATTCTCCTGGACTAATCCCTGACGTGGAATAGAAAGGAATAGGACTTAAATTAACAAGAAGGAATGAAACCTTTGATGATAACAACTTTTGCAAAATTACTCAACTTATTTGTTTTTCTCTTCTTCGTTACTTAGCATTCGCTAATTTTTTATCCTATGATTTATGGAAAACCCAACAGGTGTCAGTGGGCCAATGCAAGGACCTTAGTAGACATCCAGCCAGCCACAGTAGCTTTACTTTCTAAGGAAGTTAGTAATCTTTTGTATATTTTCCTTTCTAGCTGATGTACATGTAAATGATTGTAGTGGGACAACGTATCATCTGAACTTTATTGTGAATGACAAAGTGTTGAAATACTTTCTTCTGAGTATTTTTATTTACAGTCTGTTTTTGAATGTTAGTTGGGATTGCTGAATAAATTATTGCTGAGTAACCAGATCCGGTTATGGGAGGATCTGACGGCCCGGAATTGGGGTCGCGACAGATTGGTATCTGAGCTTGGTTACTCCCGTAATTTATTTAGTAATTAACAACTATGAGAGGTGTTCAGAAAACTAGGGTTGTTTTAAGATCCTTTGATCTTAATAAATGACTGCAGTACCATTTATAAGTCATTGTCCCTTATGTACATCATGCTAAGATATATAGGATCTGACCTTTGACCTTGACTCATCCCAGGATCATGGCAGACCAAGACGTGTCTAGACAATTAGAGGCTATTATAGTGATGACTCATGAGATAGATCAAAGGTTAATGCCACAATGAGAGATCAAAGTCATCCAGACCCGTGGATTCTAGGGATGAGGGTTCCATTCACCATTATAAGAAAGAGTCTATATACTATCAGTCCACAGAATTTTTTTGTCCCTACTCCATTTGGAGGAGCAATGGAGGAGGCAATTCATAGGCATACAAAAAGAAAAGAAAAGAATAAGGATACTTTCCTATTGTTAGGATAAGATTCCGATAAAATCATAAAACTATTTCTTGAGTAAGGAACCATGAGGTCAATTATAATTCAAGAAGATCTTCGACGACTATGTGGGACAGATTGCAGGACATCAGTCGTCTGCTTATCTGCTACTTATCGAAATGAATTATTTTGATCTCATTCTTGGGATGGATTGGCTAGAAAGGCATCATGCATGCTTTGATTGTTTCCGGAAGATAGTAACTTTTCACATTCCTAACTCGATAGAGTTCCAATTTATTGGAAAGACATCCAGTGATGGTGTCAAGTACATATCTACTTTAAAGGCTCAACAACTGTTAGAACAAGGGTACCAAGGCTATTTAGCTTATGTATCCACTACATCAGGGTCAGACAGAATGATGGAAGATATACCTATAGTATGCGAGTTTCCTGATATTTTTCCAAAGGAACTACTTGGATTACCACCTGAGCGAGAGATTGAATTTGAAATCTCTCTCATATCGGATACTCAGCCTACTCTATCCCTCTGTATAGGATGGCACCAGCTGAGTTACGAGAGTTAAAGGTACAGTTGCAAGAACTGTTAGATAAAGGATTCATTCGTCCTATTACCTCACCATGGGTGCACCTATCTTATTTGTCAGGAAAAAGGATGGATCAATGCGGTTGTGCATTGACTATAGACAACTAAACAAGAAGACCGTAAAGAACAAGTATCCTTTCGAACTAAGGATAGATGATCTTTTTGACCAGTTACAGGGTTCTATTGTGTATTCCAAGATTGACTTAAGATCTGGATACCATCAGTTGAAGATAAAAGATGCGGATATCCCCAAGACAGCCTTTCGAACTAGATATGGACATTATGAATTCTTAGTTATACCTTTTGGACTGACAAATGCCCCAACAACTTTCATGGATCTCATGAATAGAGTATTCAAGGAGTTCTTAGATCACTTTGTAGTAGTCTTTATTGATGATATTCTTATTTACTCCAAGGATAAGTATCTGCATGAACATCATCTCAGGCAGGCACTTGAAACTCTAAGGAAAAACAAACTGTATGCTAAATATAGCAAATGTGATTTCTGGCTATCTGAAGTATATTTCTTAGGCCATGTTATTTCTGGAGAAGGTATATCAGTTGATCCTACAAAGGTTAGTGCGGTGATGAGTTGGGAACGCCCGAAGACTGTCACAGAAATACGATCTTTTCTAGGTTTAGCTGGATATTATAGAAGATTCGTGAATGACTTTTCACGAATAGCATTGCCAATGACTAGACTAACTCAGAAGGAAGTCCCATTCTTATGGTCTAATACATGTGAAGCTAGTTTTCAGACACTGAAAGAATGCCTAACATCTGCACCAATTCTTACTCTACCCTATGGGAGTGAAGGATTTACAGTGTACACTGATGCTTCTAAAGAAGGACTTGGGGCAGTTCTTATGCAACATGGTAAGGTAGTTGCGTATGCATCACGACAGCTCAGGACACATGAAAAGAACTACCCAACACATGACCTTGAATTAGCTGTTGTAGCTTTTGCTTTAAAGATATGGAGACATTACTTCTATAGTATTACTTTTGAAATCTTCACTGATCATAAAAGCTTGAAATATCTATTTGATCAGAAGGAACTCAATATGAGACAGACGGTGGCTAGAGTTGTTGAAAGACTATGATTGCACTATCTCCTACTACCTTGGTAAGGGGAACGTCGTAGCAAATGCCCTTAGCAGAAGAACTTATTCACCTGGGTTGGTGAGTGCTATCCACTTCTAGGATTTACTATCAACATTAAGTGAATGAAAACCATCTGATAGTAGTGCCGATACTATAACTATTCCTCACCAGTACAAACCAGAGATCTGGGATAGAATAAAGAAAGTACATGAGGATGATCCAGTCCTTAAAGACTTGAGACAACAACTTGAGAAGAATGAGATAAAGGGATTCCAGATACAAGATGGGTTACTGTATAACCATCATAGAGTTTGTGTACCAAACACACCTGAACTAAGGAAAGACATCTTACGTGAAGCGCACTGCTTAAGATTATCTATTCATCCAGGAATTACAAAGATGTATAAGGATCTTCATTCATACTTTTGGTAGCTGGGAATGAAGAAAGATGTTGCTGAGTTTGTGAATTCATGTTTCACTTGCCAGCAGGTAAAGCCTTCACACCAAAAGCCACCAGGATTATTGTAACCCCTCCCTATACCTGAATGAAGGAAAGCATTTCCATGGACTTTGTTACTGGCTTACCTCAGACGACTGGTAGTAAAGATAGTATCTGGGTTATAATAGATCGTCTGACAAAGGTAGCACACTTTATTCCGATAAGCTTATCTTCTCCAGACCAGCTTGTTGAGTTATATATTACACATGTGATTCGTCTCCATGGTATCCCGAAGGAAGTAGTTTCTAATCGAGATTCACGATTCACCTCACACTATTGGGAGAACTTCATGAAAGCCTTAGGTACACAACTATGCTTGAGTATAGCATATCATCCACAAACAGATGGTCAGTCAGAACGTACAATTCAGACACTAGAGGATATGCTACGAGCGTGTGCCTTAGAATGGAAGGGATCATGGATTAAACATTTACCTCTTGCAGAATTCACATACAACAACAGCTACCATATAAGTATTGGCATGGCACCGTTTAAAGCACTTTATGGACGTAGGTGTACTACTCCTTTGTGTTGGCAAGAGGTTGGAATAAAGAACCTTTATGATTCAGATAGACTTCAGAAGACACGGGAAGCTGTAGAGCTTGCTAGAAAAAGACTATTAACTGCTCAGAATCGCCAGAAAAGTTATAGTGATACTAGGCGAAGAGACCTTTAGTTTGAGGTATGTGACTTTGTATTTCTCAAAGTATCACCTATGAAGGGAATTCAAAGGTTTGGTGTGCATGGGAAGTTAGCACCCAGGTCCGTGGGTCCCTTTGAAATTATTCAGCGGATTGAAAAAGTTGCCTATAGACTTGCGCTTCCTCCACATCTTTCAGCAATACATGATGTTTTTCATGTATCAAATCTGAGAAAGTACGTTAAGGATCCAGAGCATAAGATAAGTTATGATGATTTAAATGTTTAGCCAGACTTGACATACCAAGAGTTACCTATGCAAATACTTGAAAGGGATATCAAGAAGTTGAGAAACAAAGAGGTACCTCTAGTTAAAGTATTGTGGCGGAACCAAGAGTTTGAAGAAGCCACATGGGAACCTGAGGCAGAAATGAGAGAGAAATACCCGTACTTGTTTGAGTGATAACACTATGTATTGTATATCTTCTTTATAAATGAAATGGCATTCATTCTCTTTAAGATTGTTATGGTTTCAATCCTCTTTAAGGTTGTTATGTCTGTATTTCTAGTCTCGAGGACGAGACTTTCTTTAAGGTTGTTATAATTGTAAAGTCTTGAACTTGACATATCTCAGATCCTATATAATAAGATCTGACTCCCTCAAGAGAAAACCAACGAAATTTGTTTCGTGTGAATCGGACTTTGTTTCGAATTGTTGTGATTTTCGAAAGAAAGAGAAGTAAGGAGGGTTAAGACGTCATTAACCCATAATAACTGTCATTAAGACTAATTAAGTATGATTAAAGAAACTAATGACGGATTGAAAACCGCTTATGATCATTAATAAACACTAATAAATAGTTAGCAAAAGATAAGCGTAAGCCGCGAAAGTTAAATCGTGATTAGTGAAAATTAATCACGATTAGTGTTAATTAAGCGTCATTAGTGAATCTAGAATCTTCTAGAATGTTCTAACTTAAGCCCCAAGTTTGGGATAGGTTTTGGCCAACACCATAGGCCAAAACCATGGGCTGCTAAACCATGGTTAAGGTCTAAACCATGGTTTCATAACCATGATTAGTGGTTTTCTGGAGTCTATAAATAGACCCCCCTACCCATTCATTCTCTACGATTTCCACTACCACCACCACCCTAAGGGCTAGGGTCGAGAGGTCGGGAGGAGGAATGGGAAGCGAGGGAGGAGCGCTAGCGAAGCGCTGCCGGGAGAACGAGGAGGAGAAAGGTATGATCCTCTCTTAGTTTGTTTTGTAAACTAGGATTTCAATTCATCATCTTTTCTTCCAAGATTTGTTTTTGATTCATTTTTCTTTCCGATTCGTTTTCTGTTGTGGTTCGAGGAGAAATCTGTGTAACACCCTAATTAGGTGCGGGCGGCTATGCACGCCAGTGACCCTGTGATTCGTCACACGTTCACTCATCTAAGACGCGTGGTGTCTACCAATTCTCCATCATTTATGTTTCTATTCTTTTTATTATGCTTTTATAGTTATTTTGATGGAGAAATCTGTGTAATACCATACTTAGGTGCGGGCAGCTATGCACGTCAGTGACTCTGTGATTCGTCACACGTTCACTCACCTAAGATGCGTGGTGTCTACCGATTCTTCATCTCTTGTTGTTTGAGTATAGTCTTTCAGTTTCGTTGTTATTTTCCTCTCGATTGATTTTATAGAGGAAACTCTTTTCGTTTTTATTTTGAAATATGCCTCGATATAAGGGGAAACTCTGCTGAAATTTTCCAAGAAACATGTCCCGACATAAGGGGAAACTCTACCGAAATTTTTCGAGAAATATGTCCCGATATAAAGGAAAACTCTGCCGAAATTTTCCAAGAAATATGTCCCGATATAAGGGGAAACTCTACCGAAATTTTAAAAGAACATATGTTCTTGGCGTTCTTCGTGTTCTTCGTGTTCTACGCGTTCTTCGCGTTCTTCGTTCGTTCTTCGTGTTCTTGACACGTTCATAATGTTTTTGATACGAAAATGAAATTCGATCTTTTCAAGAGCCTTAAAATAGCCTTTCTAAAAATGAAACACAATAAAGCCTTGCATACACGAGAGAGAGCTCGATTAGGTAACGAAATCCTTCCTTTTGCTATTGGGTTTTCAAACGAGATTATTGAAATTCTTGATTTTATATTCTGTGCTATAAAGAATCCTAATTTTGGCTATTTTTGATAAAGTCTGAACAGTTGCTTTGTGATTTCCACTAAAATAAGGTGTAAATATCAAATCAATGTGGGGGCTTTGAAAGTTAGGGTTTGGGAGTTAAAACAGCCATAATACGAGTATATATGCATATGAATAATATATATGTGAGTCTATACTAAGTATTGTTGATTATGCAAATCGAAGATTTAACGAAAGAATTACATCATGGGAATTGATGTGGTTTGAGTTCGATCTTGAAAGGATCATTTGTCACGTTAAGCATGACTGGGAGTAGAACTACAGGTCGGGCATGCAACCTGTAGGTTTGTCGGAAGGAACCCGTATTGACGTTTCCCTACCTAGGTGGTACACGGTTGCCCTGTTATGATAAGTGCGCACGAAATAAATGTTTTGCAACACGTGGTACCAGGATCCAATATCTTCGGGTTGAACGATGGAAGATGTGGTCGTGCCATGTGGAGGCACGGGTGGTTCAATAGCGGCTGGGTCACGATAATATGTATTTAAAGCCGCTAGGTTATATGATTAAATGTTAGCATGAGGTTTTAAGCAACCGAGTCCTCAAGGATGGTTTGCTCATTTGTTTTACAGGCTGAGGGTTTGAGACCATGTTTAATAAAAGAAAAAGAAATTGTCAGGGTAGTATTGGAGGATTGGTTGAGGCGACGTGCGGCGGCATAAGCTTACCAAGATCAACGCAATCTCCAATCCTGAAGTATCCACAGCTTCGGAGTCCTTATAGTGGTGAGGTAATTCCCCTGGACTAATCCCTGACGTAGAATAGAAAGGAATAGGACTTAAATTAACAAGAAGGAATGAAACTTTTGGTGATAACAAATTTTGCAAAATTACTCAATTTATTTGCTTTTCTCTTCTTCGTTACTTAGCATTCGCTAATTTTTTATCCTATGATTTATGGAAAACCCAACAGGTGTCGGTGAGCCGACGCAAGGACCTTAGTAGACATTCAGCCAACCACAATAGCTTTACTTTCTAAGGTAGTTAGTAATCTTTTGTATATTTTCCTTTCAAGTTGATGTACATGTAAATGGATGTAGTGGGACAATGTATCATCTGAACTTTATTGTGAATGACAAAGTGTTGAAATACTTTCTTTTGAGTATTTTTATTTGCAATCTGTTTCTAAATGTTAGTTGGGATTGCTAAATAAATTATTGCTGAGTAACCAGATCCGGTTATGGGAGGATCTGACGGCTCGGAATTGGGGTCGCGACACCACCCCTCAAATTAGTAAACACATGTTTATTAGTCATCAATCTTATTATTAAATTGTTTCCCTTTCCATTTATAGTCGAATAGGAAGTTAGGGCCCCTCCATTATGTAATTTCTTTTTCATTTTCCTTTCACCACATTGAAGCTATAAATCCCATTTTGGTTGATATGATTGTCATTTTTATTATTTAAGCATATACATACATATGTGGTTGTGTATTTTCTTTGCCAATACACATGAAAATGGATGTGAGTTCGTTATAGGAATGCAATCATATGCATGTATAATTGTATATGTTTGTTATTGCATCATCATGAACTAAAAATGGTAAAATATTTTTTACATATTTTTCTACAATCTATAATAATATGGATATAGCTGCTACTATTTTTTATATATGGATACATATACATATTGTATGATATGTTGATAATATTTCTACAAATACAAATAATATAGATGCATGGTATTTTGTATCCAGATATTTTTTTGTTTATACAGATGACAATGATACAACTATCTACAAATTTAAGAAATATGATTTTTTGTAGATACCGTATTGCATTTACCATATTATACACATACTTATCCATATAGTAAAAAATATCTATATCCATAACAAATTGTTCGTATATGTATTTATATTTTGACCGATCGCAAAAAATATTATATGTATCAATATTGACAAAAAACATACCTATTTTTTATTGAAGATGTAAGCAATAGACAAGTAAAACAACTATATCTGTATCCGATTACATTCCTCTAATGAACCCACATCTATTTCAAATCTATATATGTATCCATATATATATACACACAAGGAAACAAACATATATGTATATGCTTCTAAAAAATGAAAATGGTAATCAAAATATATGTATCCATGTCAAATTCATTGATTTGTATCCATATAATTTCTTTGAACATATGTAACCAATTTTCACTAAAGGTAACCAAGACTAGAGAGAGGGGATTGGTAATTATTGTCTCAACATATCTAATTTTTCTCTCTCTAAAAATAGACCATTCTACTTATCAAAACATTGGATAATATTCTATTTCTATTTAGTCCCAAAATTTATTTAGTCCTTTCTTTGCTACTATAGCTTCAGTCTAGTTGTAATGTGATCCAATGTAATTGAAAATTATATATGTGTGTGTCTATGTATGTACATGTATTTTGATTCATAATATTTAGCCCCACCTATATGTAATTCCTGGCTCCGACCCTGGCAATAACCCAAGCCAAAACAAGACTTTTCCCACCTTATTCTAGTGATACCAACATCTATTATGTACACAATTAAATGCAAGACAAATTTTAAAGATATATAAACTCTTATAATTTATGGCATTTTCTTATGAAGATGAATTCTTAAATACCCATCAATTATAGACAAAACATGCCTGGTTTTTATAAATCAAATTTATGGTATTAATTAGATTATGTTAAGTTGTTAACTATTCTCCATTTTTATATAAAATTATACCAAACTTTCTTTCATACAACAATACATTATAAAGATTAAGTAGGTAAGGTTACATTTTGGGCATTTTATTTTTGAAAATTTCAAAGCATTTCCAGTATATGAGATATTGAAGGACCAGACCTGACAGAGATATCTTTAAAATAAAATGGGAAGGGAGAGGGAGAGATGGGGAAAGGAATGTTAAAACTTGGAACGAATCGCAATCTACATTCAATGACTATGATGGAAATAATGCCATCTTAATAATAGCATTAGGGAATATTTAAGAAAATGCTAATAGGTAGTGTATTTATCGTCCATCAAGTGAAAGATATATTATCTAATCATCAAATAATTGAAGTAGGTTCATTATTTGAATCTCTAATCATCAAATAATTGAAATAGGTTCATTATTTGAATCTTGATCTCATGGTTTTATCCTATACATTTTCACCATTCATTATTCGTTATAAAAATATTGATTTATGAAAATAATTTTTTAATAGATTTTATAATAAATGGATTTGTATTCTCTTTATTTCCCATTGTTTGTATATATTTTCTTGACTTTCTAATTTTTAATCTGAAACCTTTTTGCATTAAATTTTATACAATATACGAGTATTTCCTTATGTTATTAATACCATCGATTATGCATAAAGATTTGGATATAAATGTTTAAAAATGTGTATTTTGTATAAAGAGGAGAAAGAGATAAGAAAGGAGGGAAAGGAGGGGGGGAGAGAAGATTTTGATATAAATGTTTAAAAATGTATATTTTGTATAAAGAGGAGAAAGAGATAAGAAAGGAGGGAAAGGAGGGGGAGAGAGAGAGAGCGGAAGGGTGAGGGGATGCGAGATTGCGAGGAGAGGTCATGCTTCGGGATATATAAGCTCAAGTATTATTGCAAAAAAAATAAATGCATAATTGTAATTGTAGAATCTCTGGAAGGATGCAAGGGTAAAAAGCCATTACAACTTTCACTAATCACTTTGGCCAGATAAAGTAACCAACAACCTAAAGTCATAAAACATACCATCAGCTAGACGGTATGTTCTGAATATTTCCCCGATAGCAGGTTTTTAAAAAAAAACAGCAAATTTGACCAAAAGGTAGGCTGTAGATTAAGAAAAGACCCCCGGTGAAATTGCATTTGAGAAAGAATCCAAAAAATGGAAGTAACTCAAAAAGGTGTACTCTGGTATAAGATTGTTTTTTTTATATTAAGATGCAGGCAAGTTCATTTCTATATTGTGTCATGATTTGACTTGCATCATTGATTTGAATTAATAGGATAAATTTCAAAAAAGTCCCCATACATGGATCGATTCTTAATTATGGTCCTTGATTCTAAAAGGTAACAAAGATAATCCTCAAAAGAAAAATTACAGAAGTTTAAAAACACTGCAATTGACGCATAAATGGAGACCCTTTCTGTAGTTTACCCTATATTATATAATGTCTTTTAAAATAAGATGGAGGCTTTGTAGAACTCCAAGAAGCCAATCATTTAAAGAGTTGTCCATGTAAAATATTAGCATTTGTAAGAGAACACTATACCATGCAAAGTGCCATTCGAATACACAGACAAGCTTTGTCTTTGCAGGTTTAGATGTCTGACTCTCAGTACCAGAATTAATAAAAACACCATGTCAAAGTTTTTATAATTCGTAAAAATTGATCTTAGGTCCATCCATCTTCTTTGGCAGTTTTGCTATAGTGGTGTCATCACCATCTAGAAGAGCCTATGGAAAGAAATTTACATGTTATATATATACTACAATCTAACATCCATGCAGCAACATCATCAACAAAGGAACTTCTGGTAACATTTCTACACGATCTTGCGCATTTAGAACCATCAGAAAATGCTTTACAGATGAAGAAAGAGAGAACAAAAATATATCAGATGTATTCTCGACATGCTGTCACTACACTGAACTATACGAGGGAAACATCTAAAGAGATCAAGAAATATGGCCGCCGATGAATGGACTGCGAGACACGGTATTAAGACCAGTGTACAGTTTCCAGGCTGATGGGTTCAATTTCAAAGCTGCTGGAAATTCTCAGGAAAAAGCGAGGAACTGGTAGAGCAGAAATCACGCCCTCTTGTCTTCCTCAGGTTCATCTTCCAGGCTGAAGACATCAGAGCTACCTATATGTCTATCCTTCCTCTCGGTTCTGACCAGCCCGATGTCACCTTTGGATAAATGTTTCGTTAGAGTCTGTGTCTCCTCGTCTCCTTCTTCTCCGGTTTCCTCGGAATATGCGAATCTGTTGATTTTTTTGTCAAATACTTAAGACGAGAATGGAAGTTTGCATGGTCCAATCTAGTTATTGCTAAGACAGGATCTTTTCATGAGGCTTTCTAATGTGCTCACCTCTGAGAGCTCTGTGATGGTGCCCATATGTAGCAAATGACGCAAAGCAATGCGAAGGCTAGAACATCCCAGAAAGCAGTGATTATCCATGCAGTCTGCCACCTTTCACTGAATGGATCTGTGGCTTTGAAGTAAACCTATATAGCATAAAAATCATTCAGATGACAGTTTGCAATGGAGTCTCTTTTTTCAACCAGCTCAAAAATAAGAAAAGGGAACTTCCTTATTACTGAGAAAATTTGCTCCAGTATACAAAGACGGAGAATTTCATAACAGTAATTAGTTCTCTGCCTATTTAAGAACCCTAAGATACACAGTGCTCTTGTGCACCCCCTTTCCATTCTTGTCTCAGTAAATCACAAGGAAAAAAACGTTGACCGTGTTCTTGGATTCATCCATGTTAGGAGGATTGAGTATATCCCTTGAAGGCTTGAAAAGGAAACATGGACCAACAAGGGGCAACTTTGGACAAAATATGAGGAAAGATACAGGCACAAGCATCCAACTACATTTCACAGCATCAAATGTAACCTTATGGCTGAAATCCCAGTTTCAAAAATTGACAATTGCCAACTGCAAGGTAAAAGTATGTAGGACGCATTAAAAAGAGGAAAATCGCTGGGACAATTCATTTTTTGAGGGAAATTGTAGTGGTAAGGTCTGAACCTGGCCTTTTAGGTAGTAGGCACAATGATTAACAACCTGACCATTTAAAATGCAAATCAGGTTTATAGAATATTATAACTAATATCACATCGGTACCACTATATTATTTGTGCATACATGGATATTCTGACCAAATTTCAAACTTCCACAATAATGTATCAAAAAGTTTGACATATTTATTGAAAAATGTGATTTAGGCAAAAGCTGTTAATCAATGCTGATTAGGGCTAAGGATAGCGTGATGATTTTAAAGAAACTAGTGACTGACCAACAGTTCCAACGGTCACATATGCGTAAATGTGGGCGTAGTTTACAATATTTATAGCAAGGTTTGATCATGCTATGTCATCTTCCAAAAATAGTATTGCACCTTTAAGAATACCACAAAAATGACCTTATTTCAAAAATAACATGATAACACTGAACCTGCTTCAAAAAAATCACCATGCTACTATTGAAAAGAAGACGTAGCATGGTTGTAATGCTACATATGTCTAGCAGGTTCCTAGCCAAAAATAGCAGTGTGCTAGTAATGCTATGATTATGTAACACGATCACTCCAAAAAATAGCATCATGCTACTATTGCGAACAGAATGAGCAGGGATGCTACATCTATGCAGTAGGTTCCCAAAAAAATAACAGGATTGGCAATAGCATTCATTTGAAAATATAGCACGATGAGGAGAAATAAAATGATATCTGAAAATATCAAGTCATCAGAAGTTATGGGAGAAATATGATTGAGGTGCTTGTCAAAACATGGAGAGATGTGTGCGTGAACCAGCAGAAGTTGCAGATGCAAAGGCATGACGGCCCTACGTGGATTGCAGCATCGGCCGCCATGCAGAACATGTTTTAGTTTTGGTTTTTGTCACCAATTACCCATATGTTGGACCATAAAGAAGTTGCAGATGACGAGCATGTGAATTGAGAAAAAAAAAGGACTCAGAACATTAAAATTAAGTTGAATGGATTACAGGGTTTCTGCTGAGACAGATTTCGACATCGACATCTTATGTAGTGAGGACAAAGATGTTTGCCTATCATTAAAAATTTATTTAAGCACCATTCACATTTGCTAGAAGCGCAATCAAGATATTCTAGGACTAAAAGAAATTGTTTTCCTAGTCCAATCCAATAACTAGTCTAATAACATGTCAGATATGTTATATATTAGGGTTTTTATCAGTTGTGCTCATCTGAGATATTGCAATATCAGTTATGTCCTTCCCTTTTTGAGAATATCAGTTCTACCCCTGACATCTTCCACAATGATCACTTGTACCCCTCGGGTTAGTCGTCGTCAATCCCCAACGCAAACAGTTGGAGGAAAAACAGAATCGTGATGTCATTATTGAGACCCTAGGGCTCTATTATATAGGAGAAAAGCCCAGGGTAAATTACACGTGGTACATGAATGAAAGAGAAATAAGAAATAAATATAAAGAGCTACAAATATCTCAACACTCCCCCTCAAGCTGGAGCATATATGTCTATCAAGCTCAGCTTGGAACATCATCTAAGAAAAGGGCCTCTAGCAAGGGCCTTGGTGAAAATATCAGTTGTCTGATTTCTAGTAGAAGGATGGGAAGTGGATATGAGACCTTTCTGGATCATGTCTCTGATATAGTGGCAATCGACCTCTATATGCTTGGTTCGTTCAGGAAATGCAGAATTATTGGCAATAAATAGAGATGTTTGATTGTCGCATAAAAGCTGCATGGGAAGAGGAACCTCAACAGCAAGATCAGTCAAGACCGATCTAATCCACATGATTTATGTGCTCCCCTGTAACATGACCTTGTATTCAGATTTTGCACTGGATCTAGCAACCATTGTCTGCTTCTTGTTATTCCATGACATGAGAGAGCTCCCAACAAAAATAGCAAAGCCAGAAGTGGACTTCATGTTTCTAGAATATCTTGCATAATCTGCATCTGCATAAGCTGTCACATCAAGAGACATACCTCTGCTGAATATAAGGCCAGTACCAGGTGAATTCTTCAAATATCTCAAAATCATATTATACTGCATCCATATGAACCTTCATGGGTTGCTCCATGAACTTGCTCACCTTGCTCATAGCAAAGGGCATGTCCGGCCTGGTGATGGTAGCATATAGGAGCTTACCAACAAGCTCCCTGTATCTCCTCTTATCTACCTCCTCAGTGTCATCATCATATAATCTCATACTTGGATCCATAGGGGTAGTAGCAGGCTTGCATCCTATCATGCTTGTCTCTAGTAGAAGATCAGTCACAAACTTCCTCTTGGTCATCACAAGACCATGCTGGATCCTAGCGAACTCTAATCCAAGGAAGTATCGAAGATTGCCAAGGTCCTTGGTCACAAACTGCTGACCTAAGAACTCCTTGGCAGCCTGAATGTCCTGTTCATCATCACATGTGACAATAATATCATCAACATAGACAAGAATAGCAACAATACCTCTCTGTGTCCTCTAAACAAAAAGCAAGTGATCCGCACTGGACCGCGCAAATCCCTAGTGCTCTATCAACTCTGAAAGCTTCTGGTACCAAGCTTTCAGACACAACTTCAGGTTTAAATCGCTTGTGGAGCAGCAAACCCTGGTAGCTGCTGCATATAAACCTCCTTATGTAAATCTCTATATAGAAACGCATTCTTCGCATCAAGTTGGTAAAGAGGCCAGTCTCATGAAACAACAATAGATAGAAGAATGCGCAATGTCGAATGTCTGGCCACTGGAGAGAAGGTATCATGATAGTCCACCTCATAAGTCTGTGTGAACCCACGTGCTACAGGCCTTGCCTTGTAGCGATCCACAATGCTATCTTCCTGCTGCTTCACCGTAAAGATCCATTTGCACCCCCACAACAGAGGCACCTGGAGGAGCAGAAACAACTCTCCAGGTACTACGAGACTGCAAAGCGGTCATCTCCTCCTCCATGGCAAGTCGTCAACTGCTATCTTGTATGGCCTCCTGATATGTTCGTGAGATAGTAACAGCTGAGAGTCCCGTAACAAATCTCATGTACTCCTCTGAAAGATGGTCCAAGGAAACATGCACAGCTAGAGGATAAGTGGCATAGTTACGACGCAGCTTCCTCAAGGTAATAGGTACATCGAAGTCACCAACCTCTTTGCTCTTTAGTATCAACTCCTCTTGTATAGTATCCTGTGGAACATGCATATCACCAGTACCATCAGTTGAAACAATGTGTCCATTACAGACTTGAGGCATGCTGGATGACTGGGAAGGTAGAGGACCTGCGGATGTAAAATCGTGGCAGGAACTGTGTCAGGGTAGACAGAGGTGGAGGTGGTAGAGGAGGTGGAGGTGACTGAGACTCAACACGGGGAGTTGTTGGTGGAGATAACGAAGGTGGTGGAACAAAGACATCCTCGCTAGAGTCAGCATTAGACAACCTGTCACATGTAGGAGAAAAATACATAATAGACTCAAAAAATGTGACATCAGCACTCACATGATATTTTCTCCCTATAGGATCAAAACATATATACCCTTTTTGGGTATGAGAATAACCAACGAACACAAATTTGACAGCTCTAGGAGAGAGCTTGTCACGACCAGGAGTAAAATTATGGACAAATGCCATAGACCCAAAGAACATGGGAGTAAGGGAGAATAGGTCCTTCTCGGGAAACACAATCAAGAAAGGAACCTTTTCTCCAAGGATAGTAGAAGGCATGCGGTTCGCCAAGTAATATGCAGTAAGAATCGCATCACCCCAAAACGAATGATGAGACCGACTCTGAATCAAAAGAGTCCTCGTGACATCTAAAAGATGATGGTATTTGCGTTCAGCAACACCATTCTGCTGCAAGTATAAGCACAAGAAGTCTGATAAAGAGCATGGAGCGAGCGGGCAGAGCGAGCGGAACGAGTGCGACTCGCGTGGCGTTTGACAAGGGGAAGGCGATTCTCCGTTCAGGGGAGGATGACAGACGTGGTTGTGCCTTCGAGGAGGACTCCCCAAGCGAAGAAGGCGGCGGGTGGAGGACTGTCTCTCATAAGAAACCGGGGCGGAGGTGCTTCCGATGTGGAGACAGGGGGCATGTTGCCACCTTCTGCCATTTACCCCCTAGATGTTACTCTTGCGGTAGGGTGGGGCATCGTCAAGCAACATGCATGGCCTTCCGTAGAACAAAAGAGGCGGTGCCCACCGAGCGACAGCGGTCTTTCCTCGGTGACTGCTCGAATGGAAGTGCTACTGTTGTTTGTCAAGGGGGGCCATCATATGCGGATGTGGTAAGGAAGGAAGCGCGGGGCAGTGGTGCGGCAAACCCTGTGGGCGTCACTACTACGTTCGATGGGGTTGGCAGCGCTCACCCAGCGATCAAGGGCAGGAAGATCGTACGTTCGTCGGGTGTTCATGCGATTATCGGTTACGCGGTAAGGGACGTTATCGAGCTGGACGTGCTATCATCGCATTTGGCTGGGTTCCTTGGCCCGCAGTTCGCGGGGGACGTAGTGAAGTTGGATGCTCGAAGGTGCTGCGTTCGCGGCTTATCGGATATTTAGAGGGAGCGTTTGCTGCGCAATGGGGATGTTGACAACGTCTGCTGGAGGAGGTTGCACTTTGCTGACGGCTCCTGCAGTGAGGTGGAGGTTTGCATGGCTAGGGTAAAGGGTGTCCCCTTCCTCTCGCGTTCGACTGGTTGCTTGCGGAGGGCCTTGTGTCGGTGGGGAACTGTTCGTGAAGTGCTAGATGATGGTCTCAGACCTGACACTCTTGTGGAGGATACGACGATCCTGTTCGAGTGCACCAAGAGCTTCCTCGACAAGGTCGGTGGGCGAAGTACGTTCGCGGAGATGAACGTGGGTTGTTTCTCCTTCACAATTGAGCTTGTGGTTGATGAACCTCCGCCTCCGCCGGAGGTTCCGAGGTCGGTGGCAGATGGAAGGGCAGTGGACGTTTCAGGCTCTGCGTTGGCGGTTGGTTTCCCGAGGGGACCTTTCAATGGAAGGGCGCGAACGACTCTTGGCACGCGGCGCTTCGTGAACTCACCTCAAATGTTGTACCCGTCATCAAGCATATTCCCTTTGCAGGGTGACGTAGGCGAAAGGTTTTCAGAACCGTCATCGGCGACTTTCTTTGCGGAGGTGGACATGGGCCCGGGTTCTGGGCCCGTCTACGCGGATTCGATCGCGGACCCGAGTTCGATGGCCGGCGCTAAGGCGGGTACGTGGGACTATTCGGGTTTGGTTGTCGGTAGGGCGCTCTCGGACTCTTTGACGCTGGTGCCGACTGTTACTAACTCGGGTTTGTCGTCGCGGTTCTTTCCTTCAGAGGGTTTTCGCGACGCTTTGGCGGGTACTCCTCAGCTGGTATCTCTCTCCCTCTTCCCCCCTCTCATTGCGGAGGGAAGGCCTCGGCCCCAGCCTTCCTCTGTCTCGGCCGCTTCAATCTCGGAGATCAGCCAGGGGGGCTACCACGGATGAGGGCCTCTCTGATCATGTCTCCGATGCAGGGCCTAGCGACAAAAGAAGTGGTAAGAGGTACAGAAAAAGAAACGGAGCTAGGGCGTCAAGGCCGGAGGCACAACCATGCCCTCCGTTCAAGCTTCGTGTGGCGGAGGCCGCCGGTGTGGCCCAAATTCAGGGGTTTGCCGAAGGATCCAAATGAAAATCCTATCTTGGAACGTTCGTGGCCTCGGGGATCCGGATAAGCGGAGAATTATGGGTTCTAGATTCAGTGAATGGGGATGCGGCGTCATTTTGCTTCAGGAAACAAAGCTACACTCTTTGGGGGGAGACGTGTGGAGGTCTTTTGGCGCGGGTGGTTTGGACCAGTTCAGAGCTTTGGACGCATCGGGGTCCTCGGGGGGGGGGGGGTGCTTGTGGCTTGACGCTCATCGAGCTTGTCTTTCATCTCGATGACTCGTGGGCGGCACGTCCTGACGATGGTCTTGGCCTGCACGACTTCTTCCTCTCAGATGGTTGTGTCGTGTGTGTATGGTCCCTGTGATGGTGGTTTGCGGGGAGAGCTATGGGAAGACCTTATGGAGGCTGGTAGGTCTGTCGGTAGGAGCCCCTGGGTGGTGGGTGGGGGGATTTCAACGTCACCCTACTTACTGCGGACAGACCCGAGGGTAGGGGGGGCCAGGACCTGTGCTTGATTGAGTTTACAGACACCATTGACCTGCTCGACCTTGACGTGATGGATGCTGGGGACGTCGCTTATACCTGGAGGAACTCTAAAGCACGCTCGCGTCTCGATCGTTTTTTCGTTTCTAATGAAGTTTTGGAGGTGTTTCCCCTGGCTTCGGTGGAAGCCAAGCCGCGGTCGTATTCTGATCACAATCCAAACATGTGGTGCTCTGTGGATGCCCCAGTGCAGAGGGGCCTATTCAGGTACGAGAAGTGCTGGTTATTGGAGGACAACTTCAGGGAGCTCGTGGCATCTCACTGGGCGAAGGTGGTGGCCTCGGGTTCCGCCGCCTCCAGGTTTGTTCAAAAGCTGTCTTCCCTGAGGGTGCGGTTGGCCGCTTTCAAAAGAGAGACGAGGGCTGCCAGGTGCGCTGCTAGGAGGGACGCGGAGGAGGTCATTCGGAAGATGGACGTGCTGGAGGACCTCAGGGATCTTTCACCTTTGGAATTGGAGTCTCGTACGGCGTCTCAGAAGAAGGTATCCGTGGAGGAAAAGAAGCGCATCACGGAGTGGAGGCAGAGGTCGAGAAACAATTGGCTTCGGGAGAGGGACACGAATACGTCCTTCTTCCATCGTATTGCTAGTGGGAGGCGCAGAACCAATGCCTTACATTCCATCGTCGTCGAAGGGGTCAGCGTAGAGGGGAACAAAGACATGGGAAGAGCTATTGCGGCTCATTTCAAGAACGTATCTTCTGCAACTCTTCCCCGGAGTTGGAAATGGTTGGGCCGGGATACTAGGACTGTAGCGAGGTCTTCCTGGGACGATCTACTCCGTGATGTAACCTTGGAGGAACTTAGGGATGCTATCTGGGACCTGAACGATGACGCTGCGCCTGGCCCCGATGGTTTCCCGGTATCGTTTTACAGAGACTTTTGGGACCTCGTTGGTCCGGAGGTGCTTGAGGTGGTCTTGGAGTTCTGACAGGGGAACATGGGTTTTGACCGTATCAACCGCGCGCTCATCGTGTTGCTGCCCAAGTCTTCAGTGCCGACCTCCATCGGGGACTTTCGCCCTATCGCTATATCAAACGCCCTTTACCTGATCACGGTGAAGGTCTTTGCCACTAGGCTGAACGACGTTCTTGGGAACCTTATATCGCATGTCCAATCTGCCTTCGTTCCCGGGCGACAGATATCCGACTGCATCACTCTTGCTTCTGAAATCATCGTGGACTGGCGGAGGAGGGGTATGAGCGGTGTCCTTTGGAAGGTGGATTTTGCAAAGGCGTACGATAGCTTCGATTGGAGATTTCTATGGTCGGTGCTGCGGAGGAAGGGATTCCCGAACAAATGGATATCTTGGATGAGGCGCTGTGTCACCACGGCTTCGTTTTCGGTCATGATCAATGGTCAACCGGAGGGGGGTTTGATCCAACCTCGTAGGGGGGTGCATCAGGGGTGCCCCCTTGCGCCCATGCTCTTCATCCTTGCGGCCGATGTTCTGTCCGATATTGCATCTCATGTTGTCAGCCGTGGCTTCTCTTGCGGCTACTCGAGGGAGGGGGTGCTGGTTCCGATCATTCAATACGCTGACGATACCATGTTCCTCATCGAAGGGGGTGTTGAGGAGGCTAATGGCATGGTTACGGCTTTAGAGATCTTTGCCGAGTTGTCTGCTTTGTTTAAGAATGACAGCAAGTCTGTGTTCGTCCCTTTCGGTCGTACGGAGTAGTTGGCGGATAGGCTGGCGGTGGTCTTGGGTTCAGGCCGCGCTTCCTTGCCGATTGATTACTTGGGCACGCCTTTGGCCCTGGGGAGGGCAAGGATGCGCGATTGGCTGAGGGTGATGGAGAAGGTAGGAGTGAGGTTGGCTGGTTGGAAGGCCGTTGTACTTTCGAGGGGTGGTAGATTGGTCCTGCTGAAGGCCGCCCTCTCATCCATCCCCATCTATTTTCTTTCCAACCGCAAGATGCCTAAGGGGATTCGGACGCGGCTGGAGAAGCGGATGCGCACCTTTTTGTGGGGAAGCCATGCGAGTGGAAGCGGAGGGATCCATCTGGTGGGGTGGGAAGATATCGCGCACAGAAAGAACCATGGGGGTCTGGGGGTGAAGTCGCTAGAGCAGATGAATGAAGCGATGTTGCTTAAGTGGGCTAGCAGGGTGTGGGGGTCGGGGGATGATCTCGTTTGCACGGTGGTCCGTAGGATCTATGACGTGAGGGGGGCGCCGCCTTCGCAGCCCGGGAATCTCGCCGCCCCGACCCCCTTCTGGTAGGGCGTGGTGAAGACTTTCGTGAAAAACATTGCCCTTTTTAGGCCGGTCCTTGGGGGGTAGTCCTTCTCTTTTTGGGCGGATGATTGGGGATTTTTTTAAAATAATTATTAAAAAAAACATAATTAATTAAATAAGCATGGAGGGAAAAAATTTAAAAAAATAGGTATCGATCGGCACCTGAGGTGCCGATTTGGGACGTCCCCTCCAAGTCGGCACCTGAGGTGCCGATTTGGGCAATACCCGTTGGCCCCGACTCCAAATCGGCACCTCAGGTGCCGATTTGGCAGGGGCGCCAACAGCTATGGCCCAAATCGGCACCTGAGGTGCCGATTTGGGAGAGGGCCGTTGGAAATTTGCCAACGGTCCCCTCCTCCCCCATTTCTTATATAACCCCCCCCCTCATTCCATTCTTCTCACAATTTCCCCATCTCTCCTTCTTCATCTTCTCCCCTTATTCCTCCTCTCTTATTTCACTCATTCGGTTTTCTGAAGTGGGATTTCTGCTCTTGATCTGCTAATCTTATTCAAGTAAGAATAAGATATTTTTTTGTAGCTTTTTTGTGCATTTTTTGCAGGGTTTTATCAGTGAGGACGCTATATACATCGGATACTGGATTATATTATTATCTTTTGGATAACATTTCTTGTAGAAGACACGCATCTTTCAGGTAATTTTACTCAGGATTTTTTTAAATTTAACAAGTAATTAGATGTGCAAAATTGATACTTAGTTAAAATATATTTTAAAATAATTCTTGTTTATATTTAATGGTAAATCATTTGTCTATGAAGTAATCTAAAGATGTTGAAAAATAGTAATTGTAAATGTAATATGGATTTTTTTAATGTCAATTACGTTAGACATTTTATATGGAGATTTTTGTAATAATTATTAAAAAAATCGAAATTAATTAAATAGGGGACATTAGACATTACATTAGCATTTCATTCATTTAGATTTAAAAGTGCACATATTCATGTTAAAATTACTGTCATTTAGATTTGGAATCGAGCGCCGAGAGGGTCTTTATACAGCGCTGGCAGGACTCACTGTGGTGAGCACCGATGAGTCCCCAAGACCGGACTTCTGGATTCCATATCTGAGTGATTAGTATATCAATTAAATTATCGATTATTAGAGATAACATACGATTGAAATGTTAATTAAACTAATTGTTGCATCCGATTATTAAGTAATTGTTTTGTGTAATTAAACTAATTAAATCATTATTTTATTCGTATAGATTGCCTCCAACACCGCTCATGTCTTAATATATTGGGGAGGATCGATTGATGTCTCTGATGATCACGTAGAATATATTGGGGGCAAGAAACGGATGGTTACATTACCATGCCAATTAACATACATTGGCTTACTGTCTCGAGTCTCTGAAGTCACTGATCTCCCGCTCGACCAGTATATACTTACATTAACTTGTAAGTGGTTGTATGAGGGATCAACTTTCTTTACAGTACCGATTGACGATGATGAATCAACATTAGCAATGTTGAGTTCAATCGTCGATGTGAGATTTATCCATCTTTTTGTACAAGCTACTCCCTTTAATATGGAAAATATGTCGTCATCTTCGAGGTAAAATTAATCACATTCAAATTATAGAATAATTTCACCATTTATATTTAAACTGACAAAGATTTAAATTAATCAGGCCAACAAATGAGACCATGTTTGAGGATATCGAAGGGTCATCACAAGTAAATGTAGAAGATGAATTAGTGACAGAAATATCCGAAGAAAATGAGGAGTTCGAAAATGACGAGCCAGAAATTGATACTCAAACATTAGAAGAAAATATTGGTGGTAATACTTGTCATGATTTTGGATATGGTTCGCTAGTTCTAGCCGTAGGTAATGAGGAAAGGGGGAACTCATATTCTGCTAATAACGATGAAGCTGAAGAAGAACCGATGGAGGAGTTACCTCACGTTCTTTATCATGAAATTGCAGAAGCAGAAGATGTAGTATTTGTAGAGAGTCAATCAGAATCCACCGATGATTCCGGACTAAGTTATTGGTTAGATAGGAGTTATAAGTCGAAAAGGGATCTACAATACGATTTACAGAAATGGAGCATGGAAAATCATGTGCAATACATGGCCTCAAATTTCATCGAAATTCGATCGAATTTCTGTCGAATATCGATATCCAGTCGAAATCGAAATTCGACCGAAATGACCGAAACGACCGAAATATGGGGGTGCTAGTACAAAAAATGACCGAAATGACCGAAATGTCGGTCGAAATTCCACCGAAATTCCATCGAAATTCTGTTTTGGTCAATACCGAAATGGTGATCGAAACCGACATTTAAGGCCTTGAATACAAACCCAAGGCGTCAAACAAGAATATTTTGACGGTTGTTTGTATTTATGATGATTGTGGATGACGTTTACATGCATCAGAAAGAAAATCGCGAGGAGATTGGTACGTTTCAGGATATAGGGGGAAACACACATGCAGAAATCCTGTCCTTTTAGTAAAACATCGTCAATGCACTTCTGTTTTTGTAGCGCAATATATTTTATCTTCCTTTAAAGCAAAAGTTAGTATGACCCCAGGAGCGATAATGTACAAGATAAAGGACGAGTTGAAAACTGAAATTAACTACATGACAGCTTGGAATGCTAGACGTCGTGCAATGGATATAGTTTATGGAAATGAGGTTGACTCATATCGTGATCTTCAGAGATTCATTCGTGCTTTAGAACGACATAACCCTGTCACATATACGTGGTTCAAGACACTAGAAGGCCAAAACGACAGCACTATACATTTTCAGAGAGTGTTTGTAGCGTTTGGAGCGTGTCGTAGAACGTTCAGATTTTGTCGACCTGTTTTGTCTATTGATGGAACACATCTATACGGGAGATACGCCGGTCACATGTACGTAGCCACAGCAATTGACGCCAATAATGACCTTTTCCGTTGGCATTTGCCATTGCTGAAAAGAACGAGAATATTTCGGCATGGGGCTGGTTTTTGAATTTATTAAAACAAATTATCGATCGTCGGGACATTTGTTTTATAAGTGGTCGATTTCCTGGTCTAAAGAATGTTGTACGTGGTTTATTTCCACCGGAAGAGGGATTCACGCATCGTCATTGTCTCAGACACATGCGTGCAAACATGCAGAGAGCCGGTCATAGAAATCGTACAGTTCTAAGTCGATTCTACACTGCTGGACAAGAACCATGTCAGAACAAGTTCAACAGTATGATGCGTGAAATTTTTATTCTTGATAGAAGTGCTTTCGAGTGGATGGGATCTCAGGACAATGGCGATCAGAGATATTGGGCATTAAGTTTAGATGATGGACATCGTTATGGACATATGACAACTAATTTATCTAAAAGTTTTAACGGTGCCTTTAGAGGAGCACGTTGTTTACCAATTATTTCTCTCATCCTAACAGTATTCCTTAGAATAAATGGCTATTTCAATGATCGTCGTGAGGAGTCAGAAGGAATGACTACATATTTGACTAAGAAATATGAAGAGTTGTTAGAGAAACAAACCAGGGAGGCAAGAGCATGTCACGTTGAAAGATTTTCGTTAACTCAATTTCAAGTCTGCGATCGTGATGGATTTGCACATGAAGTCAATCCAAATGACCGAGAAAGTGAGTGCATGTGCGGGTTTATGCAGATGAAACATTTTGTATGTCCACATGTTATTGTTGCAGCTTCACATACTCGTACTCACGTAGATAACTACGATCTATGTTCGCAGTACTTCTCCAGCAATTATTACCGTCAGGCATACACCTTCTACTTTCATCCCATACCTGATAGACGTTATTGGGGAGAAGAAGATGCTACTGTTATGTTACCTCCAAAAATGGGAAAGAGAAATGTCGGAAGACCTGTGCAGGGAAGAATTAGAAATGAAATGGACGAAATGTGCGTACGACCGAAATTATGTAAAATCTGCAAGCAACCAGAACATAATAGATTAAGTTGTCCACGCAGAACATAGGCACACTTAGATTTGTAAGGGTAATTTAATTTCATTGTTAATATATCATTTTCTTTACAAATTTATAGTTCTTTTTTCATGACATTTGTAATTATTAATGTACATGGCACAGATGGATAGACTTCCTGGACCAGTAGATACCTTAATATTGTATATGCAGAATGACCATCGATCATCACAACCCACTAGTTCGGTAAGTACTTTTTATAATTTTTAAAATTTACTAGTTCGGTAATACTGTTTCTTATTTTTTATTCAATATATTTTACAGATTCGATTTGTAGAGCATAATGAGTTACTGAACTCCATTTCTGACAAGAAGAGTGGCATAGTAGAACGATTAATAGAAGCGTCGGGTTTTTCATGTGTGGTGAACATGAGAAGAGTCCAAATGGATCCATCATTATTGACCAGCTTACTAGAGAGATGGAGACCTGAGACACACACATTTCACCTACGCTTATGGGGAGGCTACTATTACTCTTCAGGATATGGGATTAATTAGTGGTTTAAGAGTTGATGGTCTACCTGTAACTGGTCCGGATTCTCCGCCTGGTGGATGGGATGCAGAGTGCATGAGTTTGTTAGGAGTAGTACCCACCCGGATAAAGAGTGGAAAAGTGAAGCTGTCTTGGATACGCGACGTCTTCTTTAACACAGAACATCCGTTGCAAGGTATTGATGACGAACAACAAGCGACCCGTGTGGTTAGAGCACTCATCTTTTATCATATAGGATGTAGTATACTTGCAGACAACAGCGGAGATATGTTGCCTCTAAGGTATGCGTTAATGATTGACTGTATTACATTATTAATTGTTGTTGTATTCTTAGGATTGATTAATTTTTTAGGTACCTATTACACTTACGTGAACTGCAAGAATGTGCTCAACTGGCTTGGGGTGCTGCTGCTTTGGCGCATATGTATTCAGAACTCGATAGGGGTGCAAAGATCGGCACGTCTAGGATATATGGTTTCTTCTCAATTTTACAGGTATGTAGAGTACCCCTACACGTCTAAATTTGATTTATTTACATCTTCTAATATTTTCAATTACAGGTTTGGGCATGGGAGCATGTACATATTGGACGGCCGATAGTACGTGCTGGTGCTTAGATAACTGGAGGTTCATTAGCGTTGAAGTGGATAGGAGTGCGCAGTTTTAAAGAGAACGTGCATACGGCAACATTAGCATTCTATCGTAACGAGCTCGATACACAAGAACCTCATCAGGTAAAAAAACTTTAATGCTCATATTAATTTTAAATTATTGTAAACTACAATATCTAATTTTTTTACTAAAATACAGATGATTCGGACACCATACGCTGAAGTTGAGATATCACAACTGCATCCTATCTGCAGAAGTGGCCAGCCTGTATGGATGAGTCGAGTTCCACTTATTTGTTACGATCTTGTAGTGATGCACCTACCTGATCGTGTGATGCGACAATTTGGGATGCGTCAGCACATTCCTGTTTCCGTGGAAAGGATAAACGTTGTATCTATACGTAACAAAACCCGAAGTGGAGACATCCTAAACTGGGCTACTATACATCGACAGTACGTGGATCGTTGGGAGGACAGGGAAGCCGCAGTTGTTCATGAGCACCCGGATTCCAATACCGATATTTATATGCAATGGTATTGGAATATAACCAGAAGATGGATCCAAACACAGATTCCTCCTCCTGTAGTAGCTTACCGGCCACACGGACCAATGGAAAGATGTCTGGTATGTTTAAAAAGTCTACTTATTCTACTGAGATTCTATTAAATTATTCTTATTATATTTGTAAATGGACTAGGTGGATACGATTGTACAAGGAAGAAACAGTATGGAACAACTTAGACGATCAACGGACTTACCTACCAACATGAGGACAACGGTCGAAAATGCAATTAACATGTTCGATGAAACACTGAACATGTTCTCCTTGATGTATCCCTTCCATCAATATGAGCATCAACAATTCATGCCATCACAGGAGCATCATACTTCGGGAGCATCAGGTTTTGTGATTTCTTTCTTACAAATGTAAACTTTTTCTCTTAAAATCGTGAATTTATAAAATTATATATTGTAAATTGTACAGGAAGGGTGTACACGGAATATGGTGGGGAGGGGACGCAAACACCGCCGATGTTTGGTAGTTCAGGTTTTAGTTATTTGTTTATGTATAGTAAACTCTTATTCATATATCGATTTTTAGACATATAAATACAGTTCCTCATAAAATATAGCAGGACTCGGCGAGCAGGCATTTTCCCAGGGTCAGACAATTGAGGAGTCAATATTTGGCACCTCAGGAATGACGTCTGCGGGATATGGCAGGCAAGGCTACTCATCAGGTCATCAAGGACTCGCATCTCAATATGACCAAACCGGATTTGGAGCTTCAGGTAATAAAATGACTAAATAAAATAACTAATTTTTATCTTATGTAGTATTTTCTAAAAGATGAATATCTCATTCTAGAAGGATATGGAGAAGCTAGTCAATCGCAATTTGCAGGATCATCATTTGCTGGTCCTTCGAGTCAGGGATACAGCTAGGGATGAGCATGGGCCGGGCTTTGAAGGGCCCAGGCCCAAGCCCGCTTAAAAAATTCGGGCCTTGGGCCGGGCTTAGGCCCGCAAAATTTTTTTTCGTTCGACCCAAGCCCAGGCCTGACCCAATTCCTTTGGGCCGGGCTTGGGCCGGGCCGGCCCATCTTCCAATTAGATATTATTAACTTTGACTCTTTTGTTTCAAGTTAATCTCAACTCAAGTTACACAAGCTAAAATTGATTAAAACATTTACCATAATACTTGTGAAACAATTAAAA
The DNA here is from genome assembly GCA_037367405.1 of Ottelia alismoides. Taxonomy (NCBI): domain Eukaryota; kingdom Viridiplantae; phylum Streptophyta; class Magnoliopsida; order Alismatales; family Hydrocharitaceae; genus Ottelia; species Ottelia alismoides. The sequence goes on from JAZKJV010006502.1 coordinate 94,120, forward strand.
TTCAAGTCTACCAAATCCGAATTTACACGTGCCCTCAATGCTAGATACCATGAATGTCCCTCGTTCATAGAAATTGAAAGAATGAACCAAACTTACCCAGTTAACAATAACAGGTGCACCAGATCCTACATGTAGAAAAATGGGCATAAGACCCATATTGGATAAATGTACAATAATAGAAAATGTTTTGATTGAAAAAAATAAATATTAACAAATTCAAGAATGACCAAAAGAATCTAAACCAAAAACTAATTAAGGAAAATTAATTCTTAATTGAAATACATTGATCATCAACTCATGTCACACGCTTGACTTTCTTGATTTATAAATATTGTATGAAGACATGATACAGGAAGAGAGTGCACATGAAATAGGTAGAAATTTTCATGCATGTAGGATGTGAGAAAGGATTCGGGCCCTTGGGCCGGGTCGGGCTGGGCCGGGTCGGGCTGGGCCGAGCCAAGCCCGAGCCCGGCCCAAAAAAATTTTGGGCCTAAATATTGGGCCCAAGCCCGGCCCGATATTCCTTTGGGCTTGGGCCGGGCCGGGCTTTTTGGGCTGGGCTTCGGGTTGGGCCGGGCCGGCCCAGCCCAATGCTCATCCCTAGATACAGCGGGCAGGAAGTTCCACCAATTCAACCAGGATTCGTATCTACAGGTAAAACTGTACTTAATTTATTACATTGCATTCTCCTCTTACTTATTAGTTAATTTATGTGACATATAATGTAATTAACATCTTTCAGGTATGAGCTATATCAAGTATGGCTTTAGAGGGTCTCAAATTGGTGAAGTCGGATTTAGAGGGTTCAGGTATAAATATATTATAGAATATACGAACTCATTTCAATACGTTATGTTTAAATTTTGTACTACTTATAACAACGAAAATGTCTCAATCTTGTAGGACCATCGCTTGTTGGACCTTCGAGTCAATTTGACTCTGGACCCTCTCAGCTCATACTGTCTACTCAATATAGTTCAGGAGATTTGCAGTCGCAGATATTTGATAGTGTTCGGCAAATGGAGGCAACTGATTTTGATAGACAGTTATTTGGTATATCGACGATAATACCACAACAACGTCCGGAGCTGCCTCGAAGACCTTCTCCCGGAGTAAGGATCACTGAGCCTCCTCCATCAGAGCCGCCTCGCCATTCAACAAGTGTACGAACGTCAAGAAATCAGGAATCACAAACAATCGGACCGCCACGGAAGTCGTCAGCTAGACCGCATCCTCCATGGCACGTTCCAACGCATTCAGAACAAATGGCCAAACAGAAGAAGAAGAAGACAACACATGAGGAGACTCACAAAAAATTGGGAGATGGAGGGAAAGGAAACGACAAAGGAGGAGGAGGAGGAGGTGGAGGAGGAGGTTTGAAGGGATTTCTGAAGATATGGAAGTTTAAGTTATTGTAAAAAAATTTCTTATTATTTGTAAACTCATATTTCTTCTCTTATAATTTTAATAAAATACTTGTAATTTTTTTAAATTAATTCATGTCAAGTTGTACGTTGTTGAGTTCATATATGTCAATGGTAAATGATGTTGTTCACACTCTCAATTTCTTTATATTTACTATAATATTGTTGATATGTCAATTATAAATATTCTAAGTATGTATCAATAATGAAGAATATAATAAAAAATATAGATATACTTCACATTTTACAATAACGTTATCGGGAAGAAGATGAGACCACGAAGCTCTACTGATAGTTCAAAAAAATTGTGATGAAGGAAAATATCGAAAGCCTATTAAATTTGTTTTATTTTTTTAAAATTATTTACATAGTTCCTCAAATGTCCTCAAATGAACATAATAATAATTGTAAAATAATATTTTGTAAAATTATTTACATAATTCCTCAAAATATTTTTAAATTATTCACATCTAATGAACATAATAATAATTTGTAGTATCCGATAGTACTGAAATTGAATTACAGTATTAACGGGGTGTGTTTTGTAAAATACCCACCTCCAAATCGGCACCTCAGGTGCCGATTTGGAGCCTCTGTCCAAATCGGCACCTCAGGTGCCGATCAATACCTTTTTTTAAAAAAAAATCCTCCATGCTTATTTAATTAATTATGATTTCTTTAATAATTATTTTAAAAAAAAATCCCCGGATGATTGGTCGGGGGGGTAGGGGGGCTCTGCTCTTGTTTCCTCCGTTTGTTTGCGCTGACGGAGGAGAAGCTCTGCTCGGTGGCGAAGTGTTGGGCTAATGGAATAAGGTGCCCAACTTTCTCCGCTAATCTCTCCGATCAGAGATTTGAAGAATTCTTGGCCCTACATGACATCGTGAGGGAGGTGGGACCTCCTTGCGGGGGGCGGGATCATTGGTGTTGGCGGGAGGGACCGTTCTCGGTTAGAAGGGCCTATGGGGCCATCTACAGGCCGTCGCCGGCTATCTCGGAGTTGTTGATCAAGGACTGTGCAATTATTTGGGCTCTCAGGCTTCCTGAGAGAATTGGGTTCTTCCTGTAGTTACTGAGGAGGAATAGGCTGATGACGCGAGATCAGTGCGCCAGGCTTCTTGGCGTCATTTCGGACATGTGCCTAATTTGTAATGATGCGATTGAATCTGTGGAGCATCTCTTTTTCTCTTGCCCCATGGTCTCTCAAATATGGCAGGAGGTTGGCTTAGCGTGGTGCCGCAGCGACGACTTTCAGGCCTTCAAGAGTTCGATCCACGCAAATCTGACCAGATCAAGGAGGGAGCGGCTTTATCCCATGGCTATTCTATGGGCGGTTTGGCGAGGAAGGAATGACTTGTTGTTCTCGGATCAAAGATTTTATAAGGAGAACGTGGGGGTGTTTGCCAAACGCATGGTAGAGGACTGGGTGTTGTAGTGGATTTGTGGGGCTGATGCGTGACTTGTTTTCTTCCTTGTTTTTACTAAATTTTTTGGAATAAATAATCATGGGGCGGACACCATCGAGTGTTTCCCCCTACCTTTTAGACTTCAAAAAAAGAAGAAGTCTGATAAATAATTCTAAGAGATCTGAGAAAGTCAGGCAACTGTAAAGTAGACTAGTCCAAGGCATTGTCAGCGCGAATAAACTTCACATTAGCATAAAAAATGTTCTTAATCTCAATTAGAAATAATTTAATAACATGACCAGCTTCAAACTCATTCTTTAACAAGAAAATCGAAGATAATCTAGAGAAATTGATGCAAATCGAGATTCACGACGGAGAAAATAATTTTTTAACGGTGGAAAATATTTAGTGGAAGAAATTGGAGGGAGGAGGAAGAGAATAACTCGCTGGATGCGAGGGGTTTGAGGGAGAGAATCGCAGAAATCGCGTGGGGGATGAGAGGGACGGGAGATAGAGATGAGATAATTCTCAATTTTAATTTCAACTTCAACTGTCCCAAACAATTGCTTCTCATCCCCTTTATATAGGATGGGTGGGATTACAAAAATAGAAATAAAATTCAAATTCAAATTGACTCTAATTGATTTGAATCAAAATTCAAATCTACCTTATTTTGATTGAATCTAATTTTAAATTCGAAATTCAAATTGAAAACCGACTAACTATTTTGAGATCGCATGCGATCTCTTTTATTTAAATAAAAATTGTGACGACTCGATTAATCGTAAAAATAATTAGACTCCAATTTACGGATAGAAAAATAGAAAATGAGGCCCTATCTATTTGTTTCGCGCTGCATCAGTTCTCCTCCGCTTGAAAATCCGTCTCCCAGCGAATTGCTTGATCTGCAGACTTGAAACTTGAAAATTTTAATTCCGCGTTCTCGATCCGGCCATGGGAGAACTGATGTGGAGCAAATGGCGGAATCCAGGCGTATGTGGTGTGATGGTTGGAGCCGTTAACTTCGTGACGGAAGAGCATTTGTGGCGCAAATGCGGGCGCCCATCGGGGTTTTGTCCCCTTGACATGTTGCTTAAAAAACTGATGAGGCATCTTCATATCTGGCTTCTCGTCTTTTGAAGATCCCATAGCAAAGCAATGATACAAATTTAGGAGGGGAGGAGATGTGGGTAATGAACTAAGCCATGGGGCCTTTAAATAGGTGAAGCACATGATCCTAATCCTAATTGGGTAAGGAAGTCACCCAGATTTCTTTCTTTCTGCACTCCCTTTTAAATATTCCTGCATAAGGCAAAACGCAATTTCCGTACCCCTTTATTCCACTTAAGTCTCTCCTTTTGTAAAGAACTTTGGAGGGAGGGAGTTTTTTTGGTAAAAACCCAAATCAAATCAATATCCCAAAAGTTGAGTCTCCCTCAACTCCCGTTCGTAACAAAACCCTTGTTAGGGTTTTTTTCCTCCCAAGGTGGCGGTGGTGCGTGGTCGCACAAGGCGGGCGGTGACCTGTCAGGTTGGGGTGGTGACGCGTAGTCTCCCAACAACGGCGATGGCTCGTGAGGAGCGGATAGCGCTGTCGATGGTAGAGGGTGCGACGATGTGCTGGTGGGGTGCAACGGGTGCGGCACCTTCAGGTAGGGAGGGGAGGGGTGGCGGCACGAGCAGTGGGGAGGGTGTTGGGAGGAGGTTCTGGAGGAGGTGCGGGGCCGACAGGGAGGGGGCAACAACTGGTAGAGGTAGAGGGATGGGAGGGTCAGTGATGGTGCAGGAGGTGCGGGGGTTGGCGACATAGGGAGAAGCTAGGGGTATTCCGGGAAGGTGTTGGAAAGAGGGGATTTCGTCGCTGCAGGGCCGAGATGGAGGGGAGGCGGGGGTAGGTGAAGTTGCGGGAGGGAGCCTGTGCGGCGTGGGATAAAGAGGGGGAGGATGGGGGCCTGGGGGTATTGGAGGACTGGAATAGGAGTGCCCGTGGTGCGGGAGGAGAGGGTGGGGTGGAAGGGGTGGCGGTGAAGCTGGGGGATGCATCACAGGAGGTGTGGGGGTGACAGCGGGGATGGCGAGAAGGGGCGCTGGTGTCGGGTTCTTCGGGGGTTGCAAGTCTGAAACGATCTGGGCAGCGAGCGGATTGTCGTTGACGTCATTTTTCCCATCTAAAACGACTTGGATAGCGAACAGTTCATCGTTGATGGCGAATTTTTTTCGTCAACTTGTACCATAAAAATATCGATATTGTACCATGAATCTATCCATTGTTGAACCTTGATGCTTGTCTAGAGGCGATGCTTGAATTTTTGTTGACGCGAACGTAATATGAGCCACGAGATAGGCGACTTTGATCGAGCTTCATCTTCCAATATCCGACAGGACCATCGAATCGTGAGAACGATTTAATTTCCAAGCTCTAATATCAATTGATGCAAATCGAGATTCACGACGGAGAAAAATATTTTTTTAACGATGGAAATAATTGGTGGAAGAAGTTGGAGGGAGGAGGAAGAGAATAACTCGCCGGATGCGAGGGGTTTGAGGGAGAGAATCGTGGAGATCGTGTGGGGGAGGAGAGAGACGAGAGATAAAGATGAGATAATTCTCAATTTTAATTTCAACTTCAATTGTCCCAAACAATTGCTTATCATCCCCTTTATATAGGAGGGGTGGAATTACAAAAACAGAAATAAAATTCAAATTCAATTTGACTCTAATTGATTTGAATCAAAATTCAAATCTACCTTATCCTAATTGACTCTAATTTTAAACTCGAAATACAAATTGAAAACCGACTAACTATTTTGAGATCACATGCGATCTCTTTTATTTAAATAAAAATTGTGACGACTCGATTAATCTAAAAATAATTAGACTCTAATTTACAGATGGAAAAATAGAAAATGAGGCCCTATTTATTTGTTTCGTGCTGCATCAAGGAGGAGGACGGAGGAGCGTAGAGGGCTGGAAGAGGAGGGGGACAGAGGAGCCGAGGGCTGGAAGAGCAGTGGATTAGTTAGTGGGGGGTGGAGGAGGCGAAGGAGCAAGGGGCTGGAGGAGGACGATGGGGCAACAACGAAGGAGGGGGACGGAGGAGTGCAGAGGTCTGGAAGAGGGGGATGGAGGACCCAAGGGCTAGAAGAGGAGGAGGTGGCGGAAGAGCAGCGGGCTGGTGGAGGAGTAGGCGGAGGTGGAGGAGCAGGGGGCTAGAGGACGATGGGGCAGCGACGGCGGAGGAGGAGGGGACAATGGAAGAGGAGGGCGGAGGAGCGTCGATGGCTAGAAGAGGAGGAGGGGGTGGAGGAGGAGGGGGGGAGGAGGGGGACGAAGGGGCGGAAGAGCAGTGGGCTGGTGGAGGAGGAGGTGGGGTGGAGGAGCAGGAGCTGAAGGAGGACGATGGGGCGGTAGAGGAGGAGGTGGGGGGGGGGGCGGTGGAGCAGGAGGCTGGAGGAGGAGGATTTTTTTACTGTTATACCCCTCTTAACTATATTATGGTTTGTATAAACCACGGTTTAGTTCAATTCATTGACGGTGAAACTAATAGAAGGGTACAAGTGATAATGGTGCAAGAAGTCAGGGGCACCACTGATATTCCAAAAAAAAGGAGGGACATAACTGACATTGCAATATCTTAGGAGGGCACAACTGATAAAAACCCTATAAATAAATGTTTCATGATTCCGAGCGAAAAACTCAAAAGTTCAGCCTTTTATTTGAAAGGAAAGCTTCATGATGAATTTTTGGAGAGGTGGAATTTTGATGATGATTTAAAGAAAAAACCGAAATCTTGATAATGATTGCAGAGTAAAAACTATCTATAATTCTTCTTGCAGAAGACGGTGTAGATAAAAAAAGCTAAAATATGTTCAACTCCTACAGAGAAGTGCGAACTTTACTCCTGTGTACAATCTTACGAAGTAAATTGGAGTTCTGACATATTTAATTCCTCTTGAAAAAAATACTTCCATGATAGTTAATTTGAGGTAAATTCTTATAATTTAAATGTAAAAGACATAAAACTTTTTATCACATTGGCTCCATTGTTGCATAGCTGAAACCATAGAAAAACTTCATGTTAATTCTTTTGCAGAGCCAAGTGAGGGAAGTTGACTTGCAATCTTCTAAAAAAGGTAATCACCAAGAAAATAAATAGAAAATCAGATCTGACCATCAACAAGATATAACTGCAGTAGTAAATGTAGTTTAGTGAATCATTCAATCACATGTTGATCGACCACCATTTTATTATATGTATTGTAATAGAGGAGAATTTAGTGTACCTCAAAAGCAATCCATGCAACAGAAGCAATCACAGTGATGGCCAAAGCATTAGCAAATTTTTTGTAGATTTCCAGCTTAGCAGTACTTTTCCTTGCATGCAAAGTTGCGACAGTAAATGTAAGTAAAGACTTGTAAAAATACATGCTGGAAAGAGAACTCTTAACGCAGAAAAAACTAACTGGAAAGAGAAGGTAGCAGAATGGCATATATTGGTTGAGAATAGTACCTGTAATTTCTCCAATGTACGAGAAAGAGAAGTAAAAATCCATAAAATGAGAAATGCATCCAAAAATGCATTGGGAAGGACAAGAAAAATCCTAGCCTTTCCAGAAATGTCATTGATACTTCCAACGTTTTCTGTGATACCCAGCAACTCTGTCGCCACAAAGTATGTTGCCCCAAGAAGCAGCACCTTCGATGTGAGACCTCCAAGAGTGGGCCTGACAACACCATATCCCATAGATACGGACAGTATGAGTAACCTTGAAATCGTCTTCCTAACAGCTCCAACCGTCACCACCCAGGTTGTGATTCCAACAGGCCTCACCCCTGTATCGTTGAAGTTCAGGTACTCAAAGTACCACAGAGTCATTTCAAAGAAGCCAATGATGATGACAAACGAGAAATAATTCTGCAGCTGCAATACATCCTTCCAATATTTGACATACTGGAAAAACCAAATTCCACCTAGCATCAGATATGCAAGCAACATGAACAAGTAGAATGTCATCAATGGAGCCATCCTCCCTGGCAAGTAACCATGTGGGTTTTTCCATAACGTTTTCCCACTCATTACTAATCCTCTGAGATTCGGGTCACATGATATAAAGAACAGATTGTACATGCCAGTTCGTGTAATGTCGATGGTCTGTGGTTCCATTTTCGTATACACAAAATTCCCACTGAACTGTGTGCTGATCAGAATCGGCCAGCTGTTATCCACAGCTGAGGGCCTTCTAATGACTTCACCCTGCTTGCAACCTTCAATCTTGGCAAGATCAGGGGTACAACATATAGATTTCTGCCCGCCATAAGCGGACCCACCAATATTATTCCTTTCAGAAGCTTCAAATAACACCGCTTGGATTAAGCCAGAGCTATGTTCCATGCTCGAGTGTTGTTCTGCTGCCTCTTTGCTCCTCCAAAATGTTATGTCTTGGAAGCTGTTAGTTAAAACCAAACAATGCTCAAAAGCATTCACGATCAATGGAACACATAATGAGGGAGAAATAAGTCCTAAATTTATGCATCTGCGCCCTATCCTATTATCCTAAAAATTGTGCGTTTATAATTACTATATGCTCATGGCGTTTGGACAAAGGGATTTTACGACATTACAAGGGAAATCTAGGAGGGACAAATCCTGCAATCCGAGTAAATCACACGAATTTGATATTTTTTACCCAAAAAACAGCAGCTTAACAAATCAAATTTTTTTTCGCCAAAAAGCCATGATCAAACATCATAAATTCACTAACCTAATGCATTAAATTAATCAAACCAACGTTAAGTCAATCACACAAACGCCATCACTGCCAAATCGACAAAGATTCTCCCGTCAAATCCGCATCCAACTACATATGTCAGCTCAATTCGATCAAACAAACAGCTCAATCAACAAATGCAGCTCTATCTACATGAAACCACATCGCATGCAGCTAAATCGCAACCGATGAACCCAGATCTGAGTGCCAGCACAACCAGATCGGGATTGGAATCCGAACCCTAACATTGATCGGGAAGCGAATGCGGGGAGTACCTGACGAAGGAGGAGGCAGAGGAGGATCCGACGATGCCCTCGCTGCCGGCGGAGAGGAGGAAGGCGTTGCTGACCTCGCGGAAGGGGTCGTGGTCGTACGTGTGGACGGAGGCGGAGGAGAGGAGGGGGAGGAGGAGGAGGAGGAGAAGGGGGAGGAGGGGAGCCATGGAGGTGGGAGGGAGTGGAGCGAGAGAGAGGAGTGCGAGATGTGTCACCAGCGCCGACGGGGAGGGAGGGGGAGATTCCATCAATCACGTGGCGAGTGGTCATGGTCGCTGCTGTGGGGCCAAAGGACAAGTGGGATCCACAACATACAACTCCGCTCACCGGCGGATGGGTTGCTGTGGTTTGGTGGGGTTGCGGAGGCAAATGGGAACTGATGATCCTGTCCGCTCAACTACAGATCGACAGTGGAGGTGTCCAATCCCCGCAATGAAGAGGAGAGCCGGTACATGGGTAAAGAACAAACTTGGGTTCGTTTGGTTGCAGGGTTGTGCAGGGTTGGATTGGCCCAACCCGAAGTATCCTTTCTTCCAACCCTCTCGATCCTCTTCACAGTTTACTATTTACAGGGGTATCCCAATCCAACCCTGCAACCAAACGTAAGGGCGTAGAAGGGTTGGGTTGGATTGGAAATTCTCATTTGAATAGTAGTTATTTAGATGTCAGGGAGGATTGGAATAGTAAATGTGATGTGATATCACTTTGATTATATTTTATATTAATTTTTCTTATAATTATACTTTATTTTTTATGTTGATTTTTTATTTGAACATGGTTAAAAAATTATAATAAAGAAATCGTGGGGTCCATATAACTAATTCCAACCTAAGAATACATGGATTGAGATGGGGATATGCTAGGTTACTCTGGGTAAACTGACAACCAAACATGCCTTAAGAGAGGCCTTAAGCTTTTTGACCAAATTTCCTCAAAGAGTTGGAGGGTAATCTGGCAACCAAACATTCCCTAAGAGATGCCTTAAGAATTTTGACCAAATTTCATCAAAGAGTTGTGTACATCCTCACCTACAAATGTTCAATAAGGATGGTACAATCTAAACATCCACACCCCTCTTAAACCCCTTTCTGGTGAGTTTATAGGTGAAAATTACACGCACTTTCCACGCAGTTCAACTTAATTTTGGAGCATGAGATATCGTCACGGTCTAGTTGAGGTTAGGGGACATCTTTTTCTTATGGTTGTATCATTACATGGAGATAGTTATATCATGTCAGAGTTGTAGAGCTCATGTAACACATAAACCTTGTCTAAACTCATCCACCAATTACGCAAAGTGATATCTCAAGTTATGACATATACCACACTAAGCTCCACTAGATAAGCCAAGTAACCTCTTTAGGGCTACTTTAGTATCAAAGGAGGCGGATGCTCCCACCGAGACAACTCGCCACGCAAAATGAGAAAAGAAGAATTGAAATCCAAATACATAAAAAAACTTATTCATCATAAAGTTCCATGCATGTCTTTAAGTTGGTAGCCTAAATGGGCCCAGATCTAAGGAGGAGAGAGTTCTAAGGTCCTAAATTCAACTTCCACAGATCATATCTACAATATTCACCTCGAAGCTAGAACGAGAGAAATCCAACCGAACTTGTTTCATGGTTATCAAAAGATCGTACGCATTGTTATGATAGTTAATTTAAAACATAGGAGTTTGTCTTTTTTGTTTCATAATTATTTTGTTAAGAAGCCGTATTTACCTTTAAAATCTCTCAGGAAGTAATTAGATTATCAGCTTCCAAAAAGGAACTAAAGACGAGCAGAATGATCATTCTACACATCTAACCCTTTTTTGTGAAAATTAAAAAAGTAAATTGCATAGGATATCTCTGTTCTAGCCCACAGAGTTTGCTAAACATAAATACATGTTAATACAGATGAGTTAACATGACAAAAGTTAGCAGTCAAAGGACCCCTATCTAAAAGATTGGCCCCAAAATACTTCTGTACCATAACTCTACGGTTGGGGTTAAAGGGAGATTTATGTGAACCTACCAAAAATACTTCAAGTACCGCAAATTTTATATTATAATTCTAGGGCAAGATTGAATCATGCATACATGTCATCGATCAATCTTCACAACACTGTTCGCATATAGTTTGCAAATAAATGTTTCATTTAGTTGTTCTAAATTTGAAATCCATCAGTTCCTCCCCTCAATTTTTACTCATTTAGTAATATGGTTGGGTTGGATTAGAGTATGGATAACATTTTGTCTATAATAGGTGTTTAGATGATTAGATAGTTGGAATGATAAATGTGATTCGATGTGACGGTATTCATTTACTGTATTTGATTACATTTATGATTAAAACATGTTTCAATGTTGATTTTTTTTATTTTTAAGGCAGTTAGAATGTGTAGCAAAGAAAGTGTGGGATCCATACCGTAAGGGTGAAACTAGGCTAGAGTTTCATGTAAATATTATGAAGCTAATTTCTTTGGCCCCTGTGGTTGAGTACCTCTTGAGATGATTGGTGGCATTAGATCATAAAAAAATACCATCACAAAAGCAAATCTCAAATTCATTACGTCTTGTCACGTCATACTTGTTACTATTACTATGACATTTATTTACAAACTACATGGATTTTTAAATTCATTGATGTATCTTACCATTGTTAAATATATAACATGTGTATTTTTTGTTGTAATTTCTTGTTTGAACTTGAAATTCGTGATGAGTTAAGTATTTGTTGCAATGTTCCTCGGTCTAAAACTTTACAATCATAGATAGAACAATTTTCGATAAGAAAAAGCATCAGATAGTTGTTGTTATAAGAGTGGATGACAGGCATCTACCAACAAATATGTCCCTCGTTGCAATTTTCAAGTATAAAATACACTTTTTTGTAATTGGTTATAATTATTGCTAAATATTTAACAACGGAGGGATAATCAACACATTCTAAAATAATGTTGTCAAGATGTTTGTAGACTAATGTAGAAGGAGCATGTTGTCGTGATTGAGGAATACGTTGTCATAGTTTAATGCATTCCTTGGGTGGAGCATTGGGCTCGACTCGAGCCCACCAAAATTCTCTGGGCATTGGGCCGGGTCAAGGTCTGATTTTTTCGGAAAGTCGAGAGCTCAAGCCCGGCCCAAGGCCTGCTTGGTCGGGCCGGGTTCAGGCCGGGCTCGTCCCACCCCCATTTCATTTAACAAAAAGTTAAATATTGGACTCAATGCTTTCAAATTGAACCAAAGCTAAATATTTGAATGTCTCAAGATAACGTTGCCCCATAACATAAGTTAGAGCCAAAGAACAAACTGTTGCATGTAACAATTGCCAATAAGTTATAGATATAAAATTCAAACACGATTAAAAAATTCAAATTGATTTTTCTAATAGATTTAGAGCATTTTCCAACAAGAGTCAAGAACTCCTAACAATCAATATATAATGAAGATATGTAAATAGACACAGAACATAATATTTTGATTCTTTAGAAGATAAAAAAAGTGAGATAGTGTGAATCAAACAGACACTACAGATAGAAGTTTAGATGGTTGAGCTAAGACCAATAAATTTAAAAGGCACTAGATGAAGCATGGAAGTTGCTTTAAACTGCGGTGTAGTTTAGAACACGATCTTTTGTGCTGTTAAATTGAAAGCATTCATACCAATAACGGGCCCAAGATCGATTTGTTTAAGAATATGCTCACGTATTTTTATATCATCAAATACGGAGCAGAACCTCATCGGGAACTTCTGTAAGATATTGTAGTATGCTATATGTAAATTGATGGGACATGTCGGGTTTTAGCGGGCCAACTCAAGTTCAGACTGGGCCCGCCCGAGCATGAAAATTGGACAAATTTAAGATCCGGGCCCGGCCCACATGTATATCGGGTTCGGGCCGGGTCCAGGCTTTTACGGGTCGGGTCAAGGTCGGGTCCGAGCCGGCCCGGTCCAATGCTCCACCCTACTCTTTGGAGTTGATGAATCTGTGATTCATAATCTTGATATATTAATCTATGCTTGAATCCATTAAAAAATATCAAATAATTATCATTAAATTCAATAAATTAACAAAATACAACTCTTAATAAAAACAGACTAATAATGTATATTTATCTTCTCAATAAGTCCACAAAACAATTCAAAATAAAAATCACAAAAAATAAAACTGTTGAATGATGTATGTAAATAATCCCCTTTAAATAATCGATTTCCTTGATTTTTAATAATTTCGTACTAACTCTGTTTGACTTAATTCTTCATCTAACTTGTATATAAAATTACATAAAATACAAAAATATAAAATAATTCTCATTTTGAATAAATGCATTCAGATCTTGAACCCAAAAAAGCCGTAAAGTCCAACTTCTCGGCTGAATTATCACTCCATATGAATTCCAAATTCTCCAAACTCACTTTTAAATTTCAAGTTATAAAATTATCTATCCGATAAAAGTGATTTTATTAAAATAGGAGCTTGTTTGCAAGATGTTGTTTTTGGGGACCTAATTGTATACTATACATGTACAAACTTGACACTGACAATTTATGTACAAATTTAACCCTTTTATTTTCTTTCTTCTTCTATAAATTTTTTATTGTATATTATAATAAAGTACATAATTATAAAAATCAAAATAAATAATTTTACCATTAAAAATAATGCAAAGTGATTTTGAATATTGCGTAAATATTAATCTTTCCTCCTTTTTATTTTTCTTCATTATTAAAAATCCAAAAAATGTATGTATTTTATTTTATTTCTAGTATTTAATTTTTATTTTTAAATATATTTCAATTAAAAAATTAAAAATATAAAAGTTATAAAATTTACGTTTAATTATTTAAAATGAATCCAAAAAATATTTTGGTGTACATATTTTTTTATTTTGCATTTGAGGTCTACATGAAAAATGTAGATCCCATTTGGATCTCCATTATTCATGTTGATATTTTTCTATTTTTTATTTTTCTTTTATTAAATTAAATAGCATACTTTATTTTTAATTTATTTTTTATTTTTTTTGCCCATTCTCTACACCAACTTCTACTCTTCTCTACTACTCCCACTCCTTTTCTAACTCCCATTCTTCGTCCTCCTTCTTAATCCTCTCATCCTCCTTCATTTTCCTATCCACCATTTGAGAAATAGCTCAGGACTCTTGAAACCACCAGTGACAGCGGTGTTGGCCTTCGAGTGATGTTATCGCTGACGAGATCCGAAGGTGTATCAACCTTCGTTGCAACATCTCCATGAGGAGCAATTGCTCAGCTCAACCTTCGTTGCTGCTTCGAGCGACAACCTCGGAAGCTCTCCAGAGGAGGAATTTTCGTCCCAGGGGTAAGTTATAATATATATTGCCCCTGGACGGTAGCCAAAAAATTTTTATTATATACCGTAGGTAAGCCACGTCTTGAAGAGACAACATTAGGATAAAGTCATCTCTTCAAGAGGTGGCTCTGGTTAAAGGCGTCTCTTCAAGAGGCGACTTTTGTCCAGAATGGAAAAAAAGAGAAGCAGCTGCTCTGCTGGCAGGCAAAGTTGTTGCTTCTCCTTTTTTGAAAATATGATTTTAATTTAAATCATATAATACGGTATAACTCAAGTTAGAATGGCATCGTTCATAGATTAGTTGGATAAAATATTTGAATACAACAAGGAAAATCATACAACATGGAAAACCACAATACTCAAGACAACATCCCAAATATTATAAAGAGACATTTACATATGAAGTTCGTACAAAATTGGCACGCATGCCTTATATTACAAAAATAGCATAGATATCAATCTAACCTTTATGCTCCCTTCTCCATTTGTATTGCAATTTGACCGGTCTGTCATCGCTCATCGATGTCGCAGGTGCGCTTGGCTCAAATCCATGAAGTTGGTTGTGTCAATCGATATCGGTAATGTTGCTCATATCTGTTCCTTCATCTCTGAGGAAGTCTAGTGGGAGGGGTGAGTGACATGAAGGTCCTGCATCCATGACTACTCGATCCTGCTGTGGTGCAGGCAGTATGGTAGGATCCCTAGACGTGCCACACTCACGAATGAGAGTCTCAAATTCTATGCCGGATTACGGTGGTAGTTGAGTCTCAACCGGGACATCTCCCTCGCCAGAAGTCCTCTCTGCCCTTTGTCGATGAGATCGTCCCCGTCCACATCTGCGAACACATAAATGACGCTGAGATGAGCTTCTACATTGACATCTTCTTTGGCAACCTCTTCATATGGACCGTCTCTGAATTGCCGTTGTATAGATTTATGTAGACGTGAACTTGCTTCAGCGGCAAGCCCTCTAATCCGTAGAGCATCGTCGTCACAAAGACGTACAATCTCGTCGAAGTGAGAGACTTGTTGTAAGAACAACTCTTGTCAGAATAGTATAAAATAGCCAAACATAATTGATATTTAAAGTAACTTTCTTATGGCGTAAGCTAAGATGCACCCATGTCGACCAATGAACCGTCGTGTAATACTACGATACCATGGCAAGTAGTCAACAGTCGTATCTGATCCTCCCAATGGGATGGGAGTCATCGGCACAACGTAGTCCTTACGGATGTTCAATAGTCTAAGAAAAATCGCATGGAACTACACCCAATTGGTGTTTCTCTTTCGTCATAAATCGATAGAATGAAAATGAATTGAGGTATCGCAAGCCATCGGAGTCCCCTGAATCCCACCAAACTGTCGAAGGAGTCTACTTGGGGTGTGTAGCTCGACAATGTAGAAGTGAATCAATGGTACACGAGCCACATGCAAGTCTTCATTACCAAGACAATATAAAGGTAACAGAGATAACACCTCCTCAGTGTACGGAGTTCATACCATCAGCATAGCATTAGATATGTAAACAAAATAAGCAGCGCATCCCGAAATGGTTGATAGCAGGTTTAAGTCAATACCTGCTCCACAAGTTGGAGGTCAAGTGCATCCCTATATGGCTGAATCACATGAGTTGACTCTGTCATGATATCAAACTCTGCATGCCACCTTGCCCCCAAAGGTTTCCCTTGCCAGTTTGGACGGTTATGAACAACCAAGGCGATATGGGGGAAGCGTTCCCAAGCCCACAACTTCAACAGGATCAAGGGTCCACCAATCTCAACTGCATCAGCTCTCGATGTAACGCATAACTGCATGTACAAGTACGCCAAGCAAGCTGAACCCCAACTGTAAGTCCCGCAAGTCTCCATATCCTTCAGAATTGGTAGATAGATCATTGAAACCTCATTCCCAGACTTGTCGGGGAAAATCACACCACCCATGAGCTATAGAATGTAAGCTCGTGTGAACTACAAAATTGTATCCTCCTCGACCTCATCGGGTAGAAATGAAAAATGTTCAAGTAGTCAAGTCATTCGTATACGAGCTCCATCAATGTTGGGTCGCTCTGTCCGAACTCCAAGCAGATACTTGCACAATCCCGTCCAATTTGGCGAGTTGGTAAGACTAATCACATGATGACCATCTATCTTCAAACCAAAAATGTAAGTGACATCTTGCAATGTAACAGTCATCTTACCATGGCACATGTGAAATGTATGTGTCTCTGGATGCCATCTCTCCACAAGAGCAGTAACCAAATGCTAATCTAGAGAAATGAAATCCATCTGCACTCCTCCAAAAAAACCCGCTATGCAAATGTGAGGAATAATGTGTTCGTCCAAGGGAACATGTCTCAATGTTCTTTTCTGCCTTCTACAACGCAAACATTTCGTCACCTGAAACAACCAAAAATACATAATGTAAACACATCTTCCGTAAATAGTGTTGCAATTAATTTAAAAGTATTAAATACATCGTCCATCCAAACAACTGACGAACGGTGATCCCGCTGATGTCGTAAAGTTGACCAATCAACTGGGCACGACTCCATCTATTCCAAAAAAATGTAATTGATTAGAAATAATCTGACATTGTCTAACAAGCTATAAAAATTTTAAAAAATAGAAAATATAGCATGCACGTACTACTCATGTTAGGGCATTTCCTTCTAGACAATACACCACAATTACCACATGTATTTTGAGTCCTTCAATGTGTATTGTCCTCCTGTTATGGACTTCTACACCACATGTTCCGCATTGGGATTGAACTGTATTCTCCCTCATGTCCATCTCATTATGAATCCTATTTCTCTTTGGTTGCCCCTTTTTCCTTATATTGGTATCATCGGGAATCACAAGTGGATGATCGAATATGGGCTACTTGTCTCTATCACCAATTTGGTAGAATATTCCCTCGTAGATGTGAGATTGTGCTTGCCATGTATTCCAAGGACCCATATATTCTTCCACATCAGTATTCAAGCATGGAAGGCCATATCGATATTGATATCGTTTCGATGTCGGGTTGATACGATATTTCGACGATATATTAGTGATATATCACCGAAATATCACCCATATCGACATACTTTTGGGAAGGAAATGCCTGAAAAGGAGGATATATCGCCATATCGATGCCGATATTGGTCTCATCTCGATATCGATATATCGCAATATTTCCTTTCATGTGTTCAAGTGAGATAGCATGGCACATGCATGAGAGCATGGGATTATGCGAGTTTGCCATATATACAGGTACATGATGCATCATTAACCAAAAGTATCTATTTTTTTCCACCTTTCAGCCCAAATCGTGTCACGTGTTGTCCTGTGACGACCTCGTACATGAGTAAAGGAGCTCCTTGTATGCGAAAACATTGATGCCCAATGCTTCTTTTTATCCAAAGCTTCAACATGTCATGCAAATATTTGGTGTATATGTCACCTCAGATAATGCAATTACGTGCCTCCTCTCGATGGTCATGGAAGTAACTAATGCAGTTGTATTAGGTCTTCAACACCAATGCCGCAACTGGGAGGCTTCTTGATTCCTTAAGAACAACGTTGTAGCTTTCAGAAAAGTTTATTGTGGTGTAACCAAATTTGTACCCCCCAAATGCAATTGTCTACCTTTCTTTAGGACAATCATAGGTGTTAAACCACTTTGCAACATTCTCATCACTCCTTAAGTTTTTTCATATAAGTTTGCCACCTTGATTGCAAATAGACTTTTCTTGTCCTCATGACCATTCGCTTAAGTGATTGATTCTTGTGAACATCATTGAAATTGCTACCCTCGTGTCATAGACAGAAGCGCCAATGGATGTATGGTGGAAGAAATTGTACCTCCGAGTACCTAAATACAACACGTATGCCAGGAGCACGGTTAGAAAGCATACAAATCGATCCATGATGATCACATAAAACATTCAAACACACCCTCTCTAGAAACCAAGCTCAACTAGGGCCATCATCCTTGTTGATAAATGCAAATGCTAACAGTAGGATGTGGTTAGTTGCATTACTTGAGCAAGAAATCAGAATCTTCTATTTATACCTTTTGTACATGTGTGTACCATCCACAGTAATAATAGGTCTGCAGTATCTGAAGGCCGCAATACAAGGTCCAAATCCCCAGAAAGCCCTCTCAAATAGCTCTCCTTCATTCACTATTGTTGTGCCTATTTCTATAACTAAAACCTGGAATAGCTTCTTCAAAAGTCCTAAAAGGATACGTAAGTTTGTTGTAAGATTTTCTCCAATCTTCATAAACCATCTCTATTCTCTTCTTTCTTGCATCCCAAACCCTCCTTCTACTAACTTGGAAGCTAAAGTCATCCTGAATTGATATCTGCAAATATGACACCTTCACTGAGGGAGATATTTTGATTTGATTAAGAAATCTGAGTGCCATCCAGTTGTGGATGATCTTGATTGACAACATGAATCAAGCAATTATGTGGCTTGTCAACCATTGAGATAACAATCTGTCCATCAATTGGTCGACGATGACCACGCAATCTCCACAAGCATCCGTTGGCCCGTTCCCTTCTTGTCCGATTCAACTATTGCGAAGTTATACCGTCGTTTATTGTGGAACACCTTCATAGAGTACACCAAGCTGACTTTGCATTTGAAAAGCATCCCATTTTCAACTCACTACCCAGACTAATTCCATCATCACATTTCATGCAATCACCGCCATTCAAAATATAACCATCACCTCCTCTCATGTTCAGAAATGGTATGTCAGACATGATCCATGTTCCCAGACGATCCTACTCCTCACTATCATCATTTCCATCTCATCATCGGTAGTCTGCGGTGAGTGTTCCATCAACCTATCAAGTTCTGGATCATTAACATGAGTTCCTACACAAGGACCCATATTCACCACAGGAGGAACAAATGTATTTCCACCCCGAGGTACATATCCATGAGGTACTGATCCAGACATAGAAACAGTGACAGTAAATATAACAGGACGATATGCAACACCCATATTCTCATTATGTTCCACAATCTATCGTACATCATCATCGAACTCGATGCACCATATGTAAAATGGTGCACCATCTTGGGACATTCTATGAAACACTTGCAATTCGATTCCTTACGATAAGTCCATCCTGAACGCGGACTTGATGTGCTCAATCAACCATGTGAATGACATTTTATGACCAATCTTGATGGTTTTATACGACCTCTGACATAGGTCATGTCCTTACTCGAGTTCGAAATTGTTCCACCACAATTATAAAAACAACAAACTTCACGAGACATCCTAAATTACATTAAGTTGACAATAATTGATTAGCGAGAAAAAACATCTATAATTTAGCACATCCCATATACCACTAAAAAACCTTAAACACACAATAGGCAATACCTTCCTTGAGTTGGGGAAAGGGAAGGAGTGGAGATGGTTGGAGGTGGCGGGCGCATAGCGTGGAGGAAGCCGACGGTGATGACAAGGCGACGGTGGTTGCAGCTGGGGCACTAGCGAGGGGAGTTGTGCCTTGTTACTAGAAACGAGTGCGCGTGGGTGGGTTTTGTTCGCCCGCCTGCGGGTTTAATCCCCGACCAAAGCTGCCTCTTGAAGAGGCATCTTTAGCCAGAGCCTCCTTTTGAAGAGGCAGCTTTCTCTTAACCAAAGCCTCCTCTTCAAGAGGTGGCCTACCTATGGTATATAATAAAAAAAATTCGTGTGCCGCCCAGGAGAAATAAGTATAACATATTACCCCTCGAACAAAAATTCCTCCTCTCCAAAGCATCTAATCCCTAGGCGAATCTGACACACAATTTCCAGATCACGTGGCAACACACTTGGAATCGCCCCCCCTTTTTGTGAATCTTCGCAAGCCGCCAGCTTCCACCGCGGAGTTGGGGACCAATTTCCAATAACTGGGAGTAAAAATGGCGTTCTCAAGGCTTCAACGTCACCTTCTCTTGAATCTGCACGACTCTTCTTGAATTGGGAACCCATCGTTGATCCCTATAGGAGCAACCAAGAGGTATAGGCACATCTGAAGCACAACAAATGCCGCCCCACAACGGGGACATTTCAGTGTGTGTTGACGTGTGTCACTGCACTCCAACAGCCGCAACCAGCCCCTCCACATGCGACTGTAGGAGCCCATTCCCACCACAGCGGCTCTGCTCCGCTTAGCACAATGCCACTATCACCGCACATACACCTCTCCACCCCCGTTTCAGTCCACCTATGCCACCGCACTCCGCACTCCTCTCCAGCAGAACCACTATCGCAAGGTGCAGTGGCCGTGCCTTATCGCCCTCCTCCTCCTCTAGGCGCAACAAAGCAAGAGGAAGATAAGGGGATGTTCCCTCCCCTTTGGATCCATTGCCAAAAGAAAAAAAAAGAGGGCAAGATCTTTCACGTGCGAGGCAGACCCCTATTGATGACTCAATTTTGCAAGGGTCTAAAATAGTATCCTCATGGAAGCGAAGATATCTTGTCGTTGAGGCGACCACTAACAAAACCCAACGTCAATCAACAATTAAACCACACAATGAATAAATCAAGCAAGTGTGAATCAAAATTTATTATACCCTACGAAAGATGTATATTGACAAGCAAGTAGGGATCGAACTCAGGAAGCAATGGTGTAGAGCAAGAGATGAAAAATCAAAGCGCCATCTGTCTCTCAAATACCTAGCCAAATTAGGGTGTTTGTGGGTTTTGGATTTCTAATATTTTTTGGATTTTAATATTTATAATTTTTAATTGTTTTTAATTTTATATATTTTATTTCCTTTTTATATTTTCTGATTTTTTCTTTTAAATATAAATAAGGTATGTAAGTAATATGTAAGGCTATATATACAATATAGGGTAATATAGATATAAATAATAATAATAAACAAAATACAGAATATAAAATATTTTTGGGTTTTAAATAATTTCTTACTATTTTTATGATTTTTTTAGTATTTTTACTAATTTTATGAATTTTAAAAGTCAAAAATATCCCAAATCAGGTATTAATAAAATATGCTAGATTAATTTGGAAATTAAAAATATCAAATAATGACCAAAATTTTCCAAATCAACTTTAATAGATAAATAATAATATGAAGACAATTATAAAATAGAAATGGATATTTTGGAATTTTTAGGATTTTTTTAGATTTTTATAAAGGATTTTGGAGCTTTTTAATTTTTATGTATTTTCTTTTTCTATTTTTAGTGATTTTTAGTCTGGAGTTAGAAAATTACAAAATGAACCAAATTTATTTTTTTGAAATTTTTAAAAACTTTTTTATATTTTTTCGTATTTTATCAATCAAATAGGGATAAAAACACGATCTTTTAATTTTTATAAAATAGAAGGAAGTCCTAAATTGTAAATGTAAAAATGCAGGGTGAAAGTGTGTGCAAGCATAAGCTTAACCCTATTTTGAGATTTTTTTGAGAATAATTGATATTTTTAATAAATAGAAACAACAGACAAAAATTAATGAACTGGTAGGGACATAAATGTAAATAAAAATAATTGCGAGGATGCTATTGCAAAATACTAAACATAATATAACTGATGAGGAAAGTTTATTGACTAAATATAAATAACGAAACCTGCGAGGGGTTCTCTGCAAAATGTCCACCTCACATGGGACAACACGTGAAATGAGCTGGCAAGGTACCAATATGTAATTATAATAAAGCCTAGGTTTCCTCTTGCAAATTATACAAATATTGTAAACTAATTAATTATTTTACAGAACTAATGATAAAATAGCAAAAAAACAAGGGAAAGGTTTGCAATTTACCCCTCCACATGCATTGGCGGACAATCAGATCCTCTTCACTTGTCCACGTGGCTTCTCAGCCATGCCCAATGACAGTTCATATAGGATAGCTCTGATTAAATCTCAAGGATGAGATCAATGATTGCTGAGCTGTAGGACCATGCGACTCTTGTACGCCTAGGCGACACGGCCCAATCGAACGGCTCCAAGGCTTGATGGAAGAACACGCGATGAACAAGACATGTATGAGATTTGATCAACCAAAACACGAGGTGTCGAGCTTCTCTATGGCTCCTGATGGCACCCAGAGCTTCTTGGGTTCCTTCCGCACCGGTGAGGGTCTTCAAAAAGGCACGAGAGGGCATGATGTTGTCCAGCAGAGCACCTTGACCTGGGGATGCTTTTGTAGCTCGATGGGCTTCGAAAAGCCCTCCTTTCTTGATCTCTCCTGCAGGGGTCAATTCACAAAAGCAAGGTGAAGCTCGAGCAAGCTTCAGAAAGAAGAATGGACAAGGGAACTGGCTGGGTGGTGGTCTCCGACGTACGACAGAGGTAGGAGGCATGTTTTATTGTTCTATGCAAGAATGAGGGGATCTGAGATGGGGGAAGTGATCGGAGGATGGAGATAAATGAAGTGGAGGCGTTGTGTGGGGGTGGAGTGGTTTGTGGTTGGTCAAAAAAGGGTGGCAGAGGGGAGCTCCATCGTCCGAAGAAAATGGAAATAACAATGATACAAGCGAAACTAAACAAATCTAATGACTACTCTATGCTACTTCTACATCTACGAACTGAAATAACAAGAAAAAGGGTAGCGAGACTCACTGAAGCACCGCTTGAAGCAAAGCTTGGGGCAATGAAGCTAAGCGAGCTGGACCTCCTCAATTCGACACTCCACCAGGTTGCAAAAGAGATGCGATGAACCCTGCTATCACCTAAATGTCGCCTCCAAGCTTAAATTTAGGGCAAATAAGCGAAAGAGGGATCAAGTTTGATGGAGGGCAGCGAAGCTTTATTTATACACAAACGAGGAAGATAGGTTTTGGGTTAAGGTTTGTGATTGAATCGAGGGAGCTTTGACCTTGGACGAGGTCTGACATGAATGTCGAAGAATCAACGATCACAATGGTGAAAGAAACGCTCGATTTCAAGCAGAGTGAGAGATGAGAGAAATGAGAGAAGAAGGCATGTTCGTCGGGCGGAACAGGGCGGGTCAGCAGGCCTACATAGTTGACCTAGGGTCAACTATCAAGTGCATCTGTTGAATGTCCATCAGACGTTGGATGCTTTCCCTTCATAATGGTTGTCGGTTGTAGTGTCCTACCACTCCTGGGAGTGACAACATTAAATTAAAAAGCAATTAAGATCACCTGAATGGGATTGGACACTATCGGCTACCTGCTCCTTGCGATGGAAATTATTCGAGTTAGCCTCAAACTGAGCTGGGATGACAGTCTTCGTAGATGCCAGGTCGTCAATCTTCCGGGTCATACCAACCCTATTTTTCACTAGTTGAGCTAAACAATCCAAGGTTGGGATCGCCAGCACAACCTCGGAAGAGTCTCCATGTGTGGGCCTCTGGTGCTGCGGACGTTGTTGGTGATACCCTTGGTAAGACTGATGGTGAGGAGGAGGGAATGAAGAGTACTGAGAGTATTGAGGAGGACCGGAGTATTAGTGATGATATTGAGCAGACGGTTGTTGGTGGTGGTAACTCTGGTTGTAGTAATCGGGCTGCTGAGGACCTTGTTGATAATTCTGCCTCCAGGTGTTTCTATGGTATGGAGGTTACTGCTGATGAGAGGTCTTCCACCCTGTTGATGGTGATAGGGACGGTTGCCCATGTTCTGACCCTGGGTTGTCCCTGAGGATGGGTCAGCTGCGATTCATTGTTCAACACACCCTTTATCTCCTGGATGACTGGTGGGGGTGGACAGAACTGCTCGGGATAATCTAGTGGTGACTCTGGATAATAGACAACCATCTGCCTCTAAGACTGCAGGGGCTACTTCGAGGCTTGCATGTAATATACATGCTGGACGGGTTGGGGTGGTGGGAGACTCGGTTGAGGAGGCTGTGTCGGTGTTGATTCCTTCATCTCAGTGGATGTCTCTACGGCGGAATACAGAGTTGCAGACATTAGCATTCAATGCCCGAACAAGCTGCTCTAGTTGCTGGGAAATCAGATCGAGCTTTTCCAAGCCCTAGGTCCTCTTCTCAATGACAGAAAGATTTTCGAGGTCCTATGACCTCTTCTCGATGATGTCAACTTTGGATAGGTGGATCCCAATAATGCTCATATTGGAGCTCTCGTCCCTGTCCTTAGCATGAGTAGCCATGTGTTGACAAGCTTGTAGCTGGATGAGGGCATCTTCATGTAAGCACAGAATGAGGATTGAGCGACCTCTCCTTCAGCCATCTTCTAAAAAATGTCCCAGACAACATACTCATCCTTGTTGAAATGTGAGCCTCCACAAGCGACGTCAACGAGCTTTTGGCTTCCAGTTTTAATCCTTCGAAGAAATGTTGAACAAGACTGGTCTTTAGGATATCATGGTGGGGACACTTCTCTTGCAGATCTTTGAACCTTTCCCACGCTTCATGTATAGTCTTGTGGGGTTGCTGGATGGAGCTGGAGATATGGATGCGCATATGGTTCAAGTGACCAAGAGGGTAGAATTTGTGAAGGAATGCATACTTTAACTCCTCCTAGGTTGTCACTACCTTCCCCAGATGATCGACCCAATACAAGGCCTTGTCTTGGAGGCTGAAAGAGAAGGCAGTCATCTTGATTACACCCAAAGGAATATTGGGGTAGTGTGCGATGGCACAGAGGCGATCGAACTGTTGTAGGTAGATGTATGGTTTCTCAGTTGTATTCCCATGGAAAGATGAGAGCAGAGACAAGAATTGCGGCCTCATCTCAAAGTGGGCGTGGATGGGGGGAATTTGAATCCACTCGGTGATATGTCCCTCCCTAGGGTTGTATGTTTGCTTCAGTGTGGACTTCAACTGTGGTGGACTTTCCTTTCTTCCCTCATCACGGTGTCCACCTACTGCCATGTAGTCCTCTATGTCATCTCTGTTTGGATCCTCCCTCATGGCATCTCTGTCGCCAGCCCTCATCCTCAAATCATTTAGCATATCTTGGAAAGCATCCTGGGCAAGTCCTTGGTTCTTCAACTGCTGTTGGATGGCTTGAATGGATGTAAGAAGCTGAATATTGACTTCATTTTGTGTGGTATATTGCCCTTCCCCTTGGTCTGCCGGTTCAGTTGGTTGGGGTTGCGATCCCTTTCCTCTTCTAGTGGGAGCCATTTCTGGTTCTGACTGAAGTTCTGGCTCTTGATCAGGTTGATGATCTGCATGATGGAAGAAACCCTGACCAGTCTCGGTCTGAGCACCAATTGAGGAGATAAGTCTGGGATTAAGGTCAATTCCAGATGATTTTGAATGGAGCATAGGATAGAAACTGAAATCAATCTCTATCCATAAGGGGTTGGTTCGGGGACAAGAGTAATCACGGTTTATTTAAAGGGGGAGCGCTAGCTCGGGCTGTGAGTCCATCTGAAAAAATGAATTTACAGGAGAAAGGCAAGTTTTAAAAGAAGAGAGGATCAAGGAGTCCAAGGAGAAGTTCGCAAGGTCCGAACTGATTTCTTGGAGATCCCCCCTCATTATTGGGGATGTCGCGACACGAAATCGATGTGGGTGTCGGCGGAGTTCTGACTAAACAATCCGTGGGATGATATTTTGAGAGGTCAAAAGGAGATGAATGATGGATGAAGAGCATGGAGATGAACAAGAAATAAAAGGAGTGTAAAACAATATAATGACTCAAAGTGAGTGGGGGTCAACAAAGAATGAAAGAAGAAAGCGAAATGGCACAAATGCGTGATATTTTTGATCTTGACCTAAATGAAACTAACAATCAAACCTCAAAACATTGGATTCACCAACTTCATCCGTAAAGCCATAAAGGTTCGGCAATTATCCTTGTAGGTTTTATATTTGATTTTCAAACAATTATCTTTTAACATGTCCTTAGAGCGCTAATCCTATAAGAGCGAGAGTGCTTACGGAAAAGTATCGTGTACTTGTCCTCCCCCTTTGTAACATGCAGTCTGCACTTTTTAAGGTCCTTGTAACCCTTCCTGGATCCCTACTCAGCTAAAGAAATAGAGGGATGAAGCTGATAGGTGAAACCATTACTTCGGACCTTGCTCGTAACAGAATCACCCGTGAGCATGCAAGGACCTACTCCGACGCAAGATGATGAGATAGACACCCCCGTGAAGGCGTGGCTTAAGCTCAATACTTCGAATAAGGTCGACGTTCTACACAAGAGAGAACATCATCATTGACCATTTCCTACTCGTCTACGTACGATAGAAGCACCATTACTTCAGAAATTCAAGCAATACACAAGGCATCCACAGACTGGGGTTTGGGCTCTACTCACCCAATGCAATGAGTCCAATTAATCAATTTTATCTAGATAAAGCATTTTTAGTAATCCCTTTTTAATTTGCTTTTGGTATTAATAACTTGCTTTGAGTATATTCAATACAAGCGCCTGACGTTTTTGTATTTTCTTTAAATTCCTATGTGCTCAAAAATAGAGCGAGAATAGGCAAAGCAATGCAAGGTGACACTAAGAAGGAAATCTCACCTTAGTGCCTAAATGATGTATGCTCAGTTAAAAAACTTACAATTCTTCCCAACGCTCTCCATGCGGGATGTAAAACAGAAATTTTTAAACCTATTCTATATGCTGATATGCACACGGAAATTGTCCTAAGCAGGCAATTGCTACACGTGAAGAACCAAATCCTGAACATTCGAAAATGAGACCAAAGGTCCGGTCTTCGATGCCACTCAGTGCCCACCACAGTGGGTCCTGCAAGCATTGTATATGACCTCTCTCGGTACGCAGTCTCAAGTCTAAATGTTTAAAAATTAATTAACTAAGTCCAAACTCGAAGACTATATGTGCATGCAAGGATAGTTAGGTGTTTGGCCTTAATTTACACGATTAAGCAAATCTACCATTAAACAAATAAAAATAAGGCATAAAGCTCAAAACACGAGAAATAAGGAAAACAATGCGGTAAAAAGTACGGAAAATATGGTGAGCCCCCAAGTGAAAAAATACATGGAAATTGGACCCGAGTGTCCAGAGTCCAATGTACTTGTATTATTACAAATTAAGTGTGCAAAAATAAAAGTCTCTCTCACAAAAATAAAATCTAAGCCTAAGCTAATGCTATTGTCTTCTCTTTCTCTCTAGTCTTCTGTTCTCTCCTGTCGGCTAGGTTAGAATAACCGACTCCACATCCCAAGGCTGCATAGAATCACCTAGGTGATCCTCCTCAATCTGTGGTCCCTCGCAAGAAGTCAACAAGAGAAGGTGTCAGACAGCTCAAAACTGAAGATCAAATAAAAGGAAATAAATGCAAAAATGATTAAGCAATATAAACAGACAAAACTACTCTACAAACTTATGCTCTCTGACAATGGTGCCATTTGATAACTCAGATTTTGCAAGGGTCTAAAATACTATCCTCACGGAAGAGAAGAAATCTTGTCGCTGAGGCGATCACTAACAAAACCCGAGGTCAATCAATAATTAACCCACACAATGAATAAATCAAGCAAGTAAAGTAAGTGTGAATCAAAATTTATTATACCCTACTAAAGATGTATAGTAAAAGCAAGTAGGGGTCGAACTCAGTAAGCAATGGTGTAGAGCAAGAGATGAAAAATCAAAGAACGATATGTTTCTCAAACATCCAGCCAAATTAGGGTTTTTATGGGTTTTGGGTTTTTTATATTTTTTGGGATTTTAATTTTCATATTTTTTAATTGTTTTAATTTTATATTTTATATTTTGTTTTTATTTTTTTATTTTTTATTTTAAATATAAATAAGGTATATAAGTAATATGTAAGGCTATATATAAAATATAAGGAAATATAGATATAAATACTAATAAAAATAAAAAATATAAAAAAATAAAATATTTTAGGATTTTAAATAATTTCTTACCATTTTTGAGATTTTTAAGTATTTTCGCACTTTTTATGGATTTTAATGTCAAAAAATATCCCAAATCAGTGATTAATAAAATAGGTCAGATTAATTTGGAAATTAAAAATAGCAAATATTGTCCAAAATTTTCCAAATCAATTTAGTAGATAATAAATAATAAGAAGAAAAATATAAAATAGAAATGAAAATTTTGAAGTTTATAAGAATTTTTTAGATTTTTATAAAGGATTTTGGAGCTTTTTTATTTTTATTTATTTTCTTTTTCTATTTTTATGATTTTTTGTCTGGAGTTAGAAAAATGGTAAAATGTACAAAAATATATTTTTTTGGATTTTTTTAAAACTTTTTTTATATCTTTGGTAGTTTATAAATCAAACAGAGACAAAACGTGTTCTTTTGATTTTTATGAAATAGGAGAAAGTCTGTAAATTGATATGTAAAAATGCAGCTTGAAGGTGTGCGTAAGCAAGATCTTAACCCTATTTCTTCAGATTTTTTGGAGAATAATTGATATTTTTAATAAATAGAAATAGCACACAAAAAATTGATAAAAATGGCAGGACATAAATGCAAATAACAATAACTACGAGGATGTTTTTGCAAAATACCCAAAATAATATAACTGCCGAAAAGTTTTAAGACTAAATACAAATAACAAAACTCGCGAGGGGTTCTCTTCAAAATACCCACCTCATGTGGGACCGCGTGGGGTAAGCCGGTAAGGTACCAATATGTAATTATAATAAAGCCTAGGGTTCCACTTGCAAATTACATAAAATTTTTAAACTAATTAATTAATTTACATGATTAATGACAAACAAGCAAAAAACAGGGGAAAGGATTGCAATTTACCCCTCCACATGCGCTGGCGGACGACTGGATCCTCTTCACTTGTCCATGTGGCTTCTCAGTCATGCCCGATGATGGTTCACACAAGACATCTCTGACTAGATCTCAAGAATGAGATCAATGGTCGATGAGCTATAGGATCCTGTGGCTCTTGTATGCATGGGCAACACGACCCAATCGAACGGCTTCGAGGCTTGATGGAAGAACACGTGATGAACTAGCCCTGGATGAGCTTCAATCGACTAAAACTCGAGGTGTCTGGCTCCTGATGCCACCCGGAGCATCCTGAGTTCCTTCCGCACCGATGGAATAAGTTGGCAAAGTACCAATATGTAATTATAATAAAACCTAGGGTTCCCCTTGTAAATTACACAAAAGTTTTAAACTAACTAATTAATTTACAGGATTAATGACAAACTAGCAAAAACGAGAAAAAGTTTTCAAGTACCCCTCCACGTGCACTGGCAGACAGCCAGATCCTCTTCACTTGTCCACGTGGCTTGTCAGCCGTGCCCGATGACGGTTCGCACATGACGTCTATGATTAGATCTGAAGTATGAGATCAACGGTCGCTGAGCTACATAATCATGTGGCTCATGTATGCTTGGGTAACACGACCCAATCGAACGGCTCCGAGGCGTGATGGAAGAACACGCGATGAACTAGCCCTAGATGAGCTTCGATCGACCAAAACTCAAGGTGTACAGCTCATGATGCCACCCGGAGCTTCCTGAGTTCCTTCTGCACCGGTGGGTATCTTCAAAAAGGCACGAGAGGGTCTGATGTTGTCCGACGGAGCACCTCTACCTGGGGACACCTCTGTAGCACGATGGGCTTCGAAAAGCCCTCCTTTCTTGATCTCTCCTGCAGGGGTTAGTTCATAAAAACAACGTGAAGCATGGACGAGCTTCAGAAAGAAGTATGGGCGAGGGAACTGGTTTGGTGGTGGTCTTCGATGTACAACGGGGATCTGAGGTGGGGAAAATGATCGGAGGACAAAAATAAACGAAGTGGAGGCATTGTGCGGGGTGGAGTGGTTCATGGTTCGTCGGAGAAGGGCGACAGAGCGGAGCTCAATTGTTCGAAGAAATTGGAAATAACGACGATACAAGTGAAATTAAACAAATCTAATGACTACTTTACGCTACTGCTACATCTACAAACTGAAATAACAAGAAAAAGGGTAGCGAGACTCACCGGAGCACTACCTGAAGCAAAGCTTGGGGCGGCAGAACTAAGCGAGCTGGGCGTCCTCAATTTGACACTCAACTGGGCCGCAAAAGAGCTGAGATGAACCTTGTTGTCACCAAGATGTCACCTCCAAGTTTAGATTTAGGGCAAATGGGCGGAAGAGGGATCAAGTTTGACAGAGGGTGGAAGAGCTTTATTTATACACAGACGAGGAAGATGGGTTTTGGTTTAAGGTTTGTGATTGAATCGAGGTAGCTTTGACTACAGATGAGGTCTGGCATGAATGTTGAAGAATCAACGATCACAATGGTGAAAGAAACGCTCGATTTCGAGTAGCCTGCAAGATGAGAGAAATCAGAGAAGAAGGCATGTTCGTCGGGCGGAACGAGGTGGGTCAGTAGGCCTACACAGTTGACCTAGGGCCAACTGTTTGGCGCACCTGATTGGTCCAACTAGGATGCTACAAGACAAAACCAATTTGCAATTCAAAACTAATTCCAAATAAAATTGAACAGGATTTTATTTTTTTTGTTTAAAATAAAAAATCGTTTATTATTTAATGCAGTATTTTAATACAATTTTTATTTATTTTTTCGAGTTTTTTATTACATGTTAAATTTTAGGGGTTCATTTATATGTATATTTACCTATGTTTTGAGCCTTCTATTTTTATTTTATATTTTTGATTTCATTATTTTATTTTTCTTATTTTATATATTTATAACTTGTTTTTATATACATAAATATATTTTTATTTTATTTTTTGGATATATTACATACACTTAAACAAATAAGGATGTATATTATATATTAATTTATTTTTATATTTTATTTATATTTTATTCTAATCTAAATATGTATATATATTATAAATAATGTTTACAAAATTATAATAATAGAAATTTATAAAAATAATAACGAATAAATAAAATGATTATTTTATTTAGGTAAATTATACAATATGGGTCCAAAACCTAACTTTCACATCTTAACTCCAAAAAATATGAAACCACCTTCATTAAATAACTTATTAAAAGTTATATACAATTATAGGTGATTTTGATACATTTTCAGTTTTTATTTAGGATATACGGGTCTGGAAAGATGGGATTTGGCTTTTTATTTAGAGTACAATTTGTACAATGTATATTATTTTTGTATGAAATTAATTTTATATTTTTTATGTATTATTATCTACAACTTTCATGTACAAAGTTTTTTATTTGAGGTATAAAGAATAGAAAATAAAATAGGTCTCAAAAATACAATATTGATAAAAGAATGGAAACTCTATTGATGTTTTTGGCCATTATCTCCTCCTACTTTATTACTTGTCGACCCAGTCATCAAGATGCCTAAGTCTCAGGGTTTAGGATCATAAAATACCTCTGAAATTTTATTTTTTTCTTTTCTTTTCTTTATTCTATAATTTTGACATTAAAAATTGTATTTTATATACAATAAATTGAATAAATAATGAATGTTAATCTGTACAAAATAATATTATTTACATGCATTACCTAGGGTTTGTAACACCAAAATGATAGAATAAAGGTGATGAAATGGAGATTCATCACCCACCCAGAACAAATTGCATGAAGCCCCTTCTCAACTATAGTAATTTAAAGAAGCGCATTTGAGCGCACATGTATATGTATATCTCTTTTAATATTTGCAATTTGAATTGTGTTTGGATCTCCTTTCATACCTTCATTTATCACCATTTTTAACTTTTAAAATTTCATTGTGCAGACAATTAATTCTTTGTCGTTTGGATATTTAATGGAATTTTTATGAGCTAGCATGAATTATTTATAATTATCTTGATGAAAAATGCATATTTTTGTTTATTTCATGCTATGTAATTAATAGAAATTCATAACTTGCTCTAAAAAAACATAGTATGTGTTCGTTCTTTACATTGTGCCAAAAATTTCATCTCATTTGCATTCATAGTTTGTCCGAAATAAACTATTTTGTGACCGGAGTAAATGATTTTAATTGATTCATATTTTACTGTTTTAAGGGTTTAAAATTATTATGAATTCCTCATTATCAGAGCTATTTAGGATAATTTTAGTTCAAAAAATTATTAAATTTTGATATTTATTAAAATTAAATTACTTCATATCACCGTGTCTGCACTTAGAAATTCATAATTCATTTCTTATCAAACAATTATAAAAAATAGGTAATCTCATTCATCATATTTAATCTTCAAACGTTTCATTAATTTTGCATATTGTTTGTTCCTGAAATTGCACAAAAACTCCTAAAAAGTATTCATTTTTCATTATTACATTTTAACCCTTAAAAATAAAAAAATATGTTTCATGTGCATCATTGAATTAGGTTCACAGGAAAAATACCATTTGCCTAATTTGATCTAATTTTGAACTCAAACTTAATTGAGGTAAGTTGGTTATTTTGCTTAAGAACTTTTTGAAGATATTTTTTGCTTAAGAACTTAATTCATTAACATTTTGCATTTGCATCCTTTCGCATATGAAATACCAAAAAATCCCTCTTTGAAAATAGTACATTAAGTTTGATAAACTGAACCCTAAGTTGCTCTTTGCCTCTTTGAGTCGACCATGGGGCTTGCTTAGGTTAAATAAACACAAAATCACACATTGTTTGACATCATGATTTATATAATCGTGTGGCTAATTTTTGATTGATCTTGATTGCCTTACTCCGACACAATTCAGCACAATTAACATAGGACCATCCAACTATTATCAAGAGTGTTTCCTATTTTGTAAGCAACCCTCCTCTCTATATAGGAAGGTCTAGGGTTACGGAACGAATACAAGTTTTCCTCTTCTCTTTCTTTGTTCTAACATTGTATCAGATCCATGACTTCTTTCTCCTTCTCCCGTCGATCTTACCAGGGCCCCACCTCTCATCGTTGGGTCTGGTGGCACTGTCACCACCATTGGCTAGTAGCTTCGTGGTACCACCTCCCTCTCGTCATCACCTCCAGACGAAGGCCTTCCTCACCACCTCGCATAGTTGAAGTCATCACCTCCAGGAGAAGCCAGACTCTCGTCACATGTATCTCACCACCTTCCTCGATGATTGTGTCATCGGCAGAAGCGTGTACCTTCGTTGCCATCGATCTCATTCTGAGAACCACGTACGAAGAATAACCCATGTTCAGGATGCGAGTCCCCTGCTCTTTATGCCGGTCTTGATGTCCATGCCCTAGAAGAAATTCGAGGTAACACTAGGTCTTGATGTTCATACCCTAGGGGCTCGTTTGGTTACCAGGTTACCCCGAGGTAACCTGGTTTACCCCCCTGCATTCAAGGGTTGGAATTCCATCATAAACCAATGTGATATCACATCCCCTCATTCCAGCCCTTCTAACCATCCAAACAGCTACTATTCTCGGCATGTTACTCCAACCCAATCCAACCCAGTTATCAAACATGCCTAGAAGAATATCCTTTTTTCAACCCTTCATATCTCTTTGGGAGAATGGCTGCATAAGATGAGTGTGAAAAGGGCACATCCAGTAGGAAGTCGTGTAGTAGATATCCATTCCTTGGCCAAATAGTCAAGTTGGATGAAACCAACTATGATAGATGGTCCAAAATTTTCATGAAGTCTGTAAAAAGTCGTGAGAAAGAACACATTCTCCGATAACTTGAGCCTAATGAAAGACAATACAAAAAATGTGATGTAGATAAAAGACAATGGGATGATATACTCATGGTTATTAAATAGTGCCATACCTCGAATTGCAAATGAAATTATCTATCACGAGATAACTAAAGAGGTTTGGGACAGTCTCCAAGATACATATTTGAATGAGAAGAATATCTCTCATGTTTTCCGAGCCTATCATGAGATGATGTGAATACAGCAAGTTGGAAAACCATTGCACAATTTTACTCACAATTGAAGGCTTTAAGCGAGAAGTACATCTCTCTTCGACATGTATGCACATGTACAAAACAAAAGAAGCATCGTCGAGAGGTCGTGGTCATGCTTTTCCTATCCGATCTAGACTCAACCTATTCATCTGATCGTGATCAACTATTAACAATAGCATTACTATCATCGTTGGAAGAAGCTTATAGCAAGCTTAGTCGACTTGCTATATCATCGCCAATTGAAGTGGATAAAGATCAACCTACATCATTGGTGGTACTACCTAGTCGAGGTGGTCATGGCTTCTCGAGTTCCTCTCGAGGGAGAGGGTGCGGAAGAGGAGTCATGGGATGTAACTATCGTAGTCTTTGTTGTAAACAGGATAAACCAAGCATATATTAAACAGTAATCAAACGGATTCGAATGGATTGACATATCAATATTACAAATCATTAAAATTAATAACGTGGCAATCCAATCCATTATCCGATTACAATAAGCAAAGCAGAACCGATTAATCATACAGAAACAAACAAATGGGCGTGATCCAGAGAAGGGCAAATAAATAAATTGCGGCAAACAAAATAGAAGAAAGATAAGGTTAGATTTCACCGAAGCGTCCATGTAATGGACTGCCCTTAGAGAGGATTTCGCCCCCACAATACCGGTACGTTGGGTACTGACGATCCGCTCCCAGGATACGACGGTTCACGGTCGTCGTTCGCGCACACCGACGAGACCGTCCTCGAAAGCACCTCCGAGAACTTGCAGCCGAGAAGGAAAAGGTCGCGGACGCGAGAGAGAGAACAAGAGTGACGGCGGGTGGAGTTTTCTTGCGAGTGAAGAAAAAACGGCGTCGGGTGGGGGATATAAAAAGAAGAGCTCGCTTGCCCTAGCGCGCAGTCCCTTCAGTTTCCCAAAACGCCCCTCAACGGACGTGTCCTTTCGAATTCCAAAACTGCAGCTAAGTCAAGCCGTTTGGATCAAGTCAAATTCCCAATGTGATCGAGATTAAATTAATTTGCTTGATTAATTTAATCGATCAGCCAAATGAAACCCGCAAGTATCGAGATCCGAGATCCGAATTGACTCTCCCGAGCCCAAGCCGGTGCCGGAGCCGGAGACGGAGACGGAACGGAGCGCGCGCGCGTGTGTGGTCCTCCATTCCTCCTCTCTACTATTGCTATAAGAGCTTGGGGTGTGGACTCATATATAAGTCCACCAAAAGTTTAGATCTCTAAGGTATGGTACTGAACTTCCATCCAAACTCAACCATATTTCAAATTTGGGAATTCCCAACTTTCCCTCCAAACCATTTGGTTTCCCAATTGAAACCAAATTAATGCCAATTGTAATTAATAGTTTTTTCAATTAAAACCTATATATACAATTTTAATACAACAATCCCCCACGAATAAACCAATTTGAAAAAGAGATTCAAAAGGATTTAAGAGACTTCTTTCGGCTGCCCACACTTTGCTTTCAGTAAAGGTACCTTCCGGTTTGAACCTCTACCTGAGTTTACTACTTTCACTTTAACAGGAACGAAGTGAACTACGTCTTGAACTTCAGACCTTAGTGTTAGAGTATACGGTAGAAACAACAAAGCGTTGTTCTTGGTGCAATCTTCAGGGTTGGTGCTCTTGAAGGCCATGCACCCTTATCTTGTTTCAGGAGTGTATTCAGGAAAGACCCTTTTCCTTTAACTGCGGCCCACAGTAACACTCACATAGGTGGCATTCTTCAAGGATGCACTGCTAACATCCTGCCCAAAGGCTTGAACCCATTCAGAGCCTACGCTCTTCCTAAACTTATAGCTTAAATGACACTCAAGCTTACAGGGATAAGACACTCATGCTTGCGCATTAAGGTTAGAGTGCCAACCAGTCCTCCAAACAGCTTGTTATTACCACAATGAACCTACTTTGTGGGATCTCCACTCACATAGGTTGGGTTGCTACTGTAGAGGAACTCCCAATAGGTCTCAGTCCCATCCCAAGCCTAGACTTTAGGACTAAAGATCTATCAAGTCCCTTAGTCAACGGATCTGCCGTGTTGTCTTTGGATCCAACAAAATCCACAGCCAACACTCCTCGAGACACCAAGTCCCTTAACATCTTAAGTCTGATTTGTATGTGTCTCCTTGTTTTCTGATTGAACTTTGAACTCTTGATCTTGGCAATTGTGGTCATATTATCACAATGTACCGAGATCGTAGGAACAGGCTGACCTACCATGGGAATCTCAGACAGAAGTTTCCTTAGCCATTCAGCCTCAATTCCATTGGTGTCCGAAGCACACAGCTCGGCCTCAAAGGTGGATCGAGCTAGAATGGTCTGTTTCACAGACCTCCAGGAGACTGCACCGCCTCCAAGGGTAAATACATATCCTGTAACACCATTACTCCCAGACTCCTCTATTTTCCCTATCCAGCTTGCATCACTATAACCTTCTAGTACAGAAGGATGTCTACCATAATGCAAACTAAGGGGAATAGTTCCCTTCAAGTACTTCAGTACTCGATCCAGAGCCTCCCAGTGAGTACGGTCAGGACAGCTAGTGTATCTACTCAGCTTTGCAACCGAGAATGAAATATCAGGTCTCGTGTAATTTGCAAGATACATTAAACTTCCTATCACTTGTGAATACCTTAGCTGGGCTACAGGTACTCCACTTTTATTCTTAGACAGCATTTTTGGATGAATCAAAAGGAGTGCTTATAGCTTTGCAATCTTGATATCCAAATTTCTCAAGTACTTTCTCAATATAGTGAGATTGAGAAACTACAATCCCATCAATTGACCTTGTCAGTTTGAGACCCAAGATCACATCAGCAACACCCATGTCCTTCATCTCAAACTTGCTACTTAAGAATGCCTTAGTCTCATTAATAATCCTCATATGTGATCCGAACAACAATATGTCATCAACATATAGGCACAAGACAATACACTCATCACCTTTCACCTTGGAATAAACACACTTATCGGATTCATGAACAATAAAGCCACATGACAAAATAGTCTTGTCAAATTTTTCATGCCACTGCTTTGGTGCTTGTTTCAATCCGTAAAGGGATTTGACAAGCTTGCAAACCTTTCCCTCATTCCCAGGAGTCACAAGCCCATCCGGTTGATCCATATAGATCTCTTCCTCAAGATCGCCATGCAAGAATGCGGTCTTCACATCTATCTGGTGGATAGAGAGATCATATACAGATGCCATTGCTATGCATCCGGATTGTGGTCATCCTAGTCACATGGGAATAGGTATCAAAGTAATCGATACCTTTCTTTTGCCTAAAACCCTTGGCAACTAATCTGGTTTTGTACTTTTCAATTGATCCGTCAGGTCTAAGCTTTCTCTTAAACACCCACTTGCACCCAATGGTAGAGCATCCTTTGGGTAAATCAACTAACTCCCAAGTTCCATTAGCCATAATGGAATCCAACTCAGATTAGATGGCTTCCTTCCATTGTTTTGCTTCAGATGAAGCCATGGCTTCCTTGTAACTTGGTGGATCACCCTTGATCTGGTAGACAACGAAGTCGCTACCCAGATCCTTGGCTATCCGAGGTCTTTTACTCCTTCTTGGCTCAATCTCTTCAGAAAGATCATTGGGTTCAGGTTGAGTCTCAACCCCCACATTTGTTATCCTTTCCACTTGATCTGGAATAGATTCTGATGTAGAGGCGCCCTCAATGGTCAGATTTTGAGGAATCCCAGTCTTCAACGGAAAGACATCCTCAAAGAAGGTAGCATCACGGAGTTCAACAATAGTGTTGACATCTATGCCCGGTATCTCAGACCGAATTACCAAGAACCTATATGCATAGATATTTTCTAGGTAACCTAAGAAGACCGCATCAACAGTTTTAGGACCAAGTTTCTTTCTATTGTGTTCTGGGACTAAAACCTTAGCGAGACAGCCCCACACTTTGAGATATCTTAAACTCGATTTCCTATTTCTCCAAAGTTTAAAGGGACACTTTTCCATATGTCTTGGAGGCACCCTATTCAGAATATGGCAAGCCGTATTCAAGGCTTCTCCCCACATATAGGTTGGAAGTCCAAAACTCTGTAGGAGAGCATTGATCATGTCAGTTAAGGTTCTATTTTTACGTTCTGCTATCCCATTTGATTGCGGTGAATATGGGTCCGTAACTTCATGAACTATGCCAAATGATTTGCATTGTTCATCAAATAAGTTAGAGGTATATTCACCTCCTCTATCTGACCTAAGGCGTTTAAGCACTTTTCCTGTTTGTGTTTCAGCCTCTTTCTTAAAGATAAGAAATTTCTTTAAGGCTTCATCCTTGGTTTTCATTAGATATACATAGCAGTATCTACTGCCATCATCTATAAAGGTGATAAAGTATTTCTTATTGTCTCAGGTCAACACACCATTAAACTCACATATATCCGTGTGCACTAGATCCAAAATCTCACTATCTCTAGAGACAGACTGAAAAGACTTCCTAGGTGTCTTAGCTTGTA
The DNA here is from genome assembly GCA_037367405.1 of Ottelia alismoides. Lineage (NCBI taxonomy): Eukaryota > Viridiplantae > Streptophyta > Magnoliopsida > Alismatales > Hydrocharitaceae > Ottelia > Ottelia alismoides. The sequence goes on from JAZKJV010006502.1 coordinate 132,552, forward strand.
CACAGATTTCACATTTTTGAGTTTTATCAATAGTGTGTTTAGGGATCAACTCTAAATTCATCATTCTTTTAATTGAATTTAGATTTACATGTCCCAATCTACCATGCCACATATCACAAGATTCTAGATTATTCACAACATGAGACACAGAACTAGAACATTCAGAATTCAAAACATTCAATTCATTAATGTTTACTTAATCACATCTAATTCTAAATAACAAATCAAAATCAGCAAAATAGCCTTTTCCATAAAAAATATCATGTCTCAGAATAACAACTTTATTACATTTAAAGTTTAATTCAAAACCATTTCTAACTAAGATAGAGCCAGATAACACATTCTTCTTGATGTCAGGAACATGCAGCACCATGTGCAACGTCCAGACACGTCCAGAGGAGAACCTCAAGTTGACTTGTCCGGACCCTAGCACCCTGGCCGCAGAATCGTTCCCCATCTTCACAGTCCCACCGCTGCAGGTCTGATAAGAAGAAAACAACGTTCTGTCAGAACATATATTTACATTGGCTCCCGTATCCACGAGCCACTCATTTGGATCATGGATATGGTATAGTTCAGGTTTTACAGAGACATACACCCTGCTAGCTCCGAGTCCCATAGTGATCATGTTCACTTGTGGACTCCCGTCTGCAGCCTTATGTTGAGCCTTCAAGGACGGACATTCCTTCTTCCAATGGCCAACCTGATTGCAGTGCCAGCAGGGTTTATTCTTTGCTTTTTTCTGGATCTTGCTCTTTGGTTTCATTTTATTGTTATTAGGACCCTTTCTCTTCTTATCCTTGCCCTTCGAGGTTATGAAATTGACCTTAGCCTGAATATTAATAGGAAGCACAGGTTTTTGTTTCCTATGTTCCTCCTCTATGGCAATTACCACCATCAAGTCATCCATAGAAATTTTCCTCTTTCTGTGTTTCAGGGTCATACCGAAGTCTTCCCACGACTTGGGGAATTTTTCTATGATGCACATGATCTGAAACTTCTCTGGAAGTTTCATTTCGGCATCCTCTAAACCATGGAGCAGGAGTAAAAACTCGTGTGCCTGTTCAGAAACAGATTTCCCTTCGGCCATAGAAAACTTCAACAATTTGGCCACGGAGTATTTCTCAATACCGAGGTCTTCGGTATTATACTTCCGATCCAGATCTTCCCATAGCCCCTTCGCAGTCTGCGTGGACGAACAATATACGTCAAACAACGTGTTGGACAGAGCCAACAAGATGCAACCATGACATATACGGTCGCGTTCCTTCCACGCAGATTGCGCCTTATGCCTATCGGGTGAGGGGTTTTCCATCTCCACCGTAGGACAGTCGGTTTCAAGCATCGAGATTAATCCTATGGCGGTTAACCAGATCTTCATGCGTTGTTGTCAACGCTTAAAGTTCTGTCCACCGAATGTTTCAGGCATACCCGTCATATCTACCCTCGATTTAAACATTGTTTCCGTCATAGTTTTATAATCGGTTCCGGAAATCCTCTCTAAGATTGTTGTAAACAGGATAAACCAAGCATATATTAAACAGTAATCAAACGGATTCCAATGGATTGACAGATCAATATTACAGATCATTAAAATTAATAACGTGGCAATCCAATCCATTATCCGATTACAATAAGCAAAGCAGAAACGATTAATCACACAGAAACAAACAAATCAGCGTGATCCAGAGAAGGGCAAATAAATAAATTGCGGCAAACAAAATAGAAGAAAGATAAGGTTAGATTTCACCGAAGCATCCATGTAATGGACTGCCCTTAGAGAGGATTTCACCCCCACAATACCGGTGCGTTGGGTACTGGCGATCCGCTCCCAGGATACGACGGTTCACGGTCGTCGTCCGCGCACACCGACGAGACCGTCCTCGAAAGCACCTCCGAGAACTTGCAGCCGAGAAGGAAAAGGTCGCAGACGCGAGAGAGAGAGAACAAGAGTGACGGTAGGTGTAAATTTCTTGCGAGTGAAGAAAAAACGGCGTCGGGTGGGGGATATAAAAAGAAGAGCTCGCGTGCCCTAGCGCGCAGTCCCTTCAGTTTCCGAAAACGTCCCTCAACGGGCGTGTCCTTTCGAATTTCAAAACTGCGGTTAAGTCGAGCCGTTTGGATCAAGTCTGATTCTAATGTGATCGAGATTAAATTAATTTGCTTGATTAATTTAATCGATCAGCCAAATGAAACCCACAGCAAAAGTATCGAGATCCGAATTGACTCTCCCGAGCCCGAGCCCGAGCCGGAGACGGAGCGGAGCGCGCGCGCGCGTGTGTGGTCCTACATTCCTCCTCTCTACTATTGCTACAAGAGCTTGGGGTGTGGACTCATATATAAGTCCAACAAAAGTTTAGATCTCTAAGGTTTGGTACTAAACTTCCATCCAAACTCAACCATGTTTCAAATTTGGGAATTCCCAACTTTCCCTCCAAACCATTTGGTTTCCCAATTGAAATCAAATTATTGCCAATTCTAATTAATAGATTTTCCAATTAAAACCTATATATACAATTTTAATACAACAGTCTTCAGTGCACCTACTATAAGAAGAACAACCATATGGATGATTCTTGTTGGATGAAGCATGGGAAACCACATGTGGCTTGCATTGTAACTACATAAGCAGAACATATCGGTACAGATAGACTCTCTAGGCTCGAGGAAATGCTTCAAAAATTAATACAGAACATATCCAACACATCTACGGTTGACATGGCTGCAACAACAACATCACCAGGTATAACAACATCATGCATTCAAGATAGAGAGATAAAATGGTTAGCAGATTCTAGGGCTACACGCCACTTATGTGGAGATGAACAACAGTTCCAAAGAATACGATCTCTGCCTGCAAGTAAAACAATCCATGTAGTGGAGACGACTATCTCCCGTTAAAAGAATTGGAGAAATATCGATGACCCCAAATCTACATTTGAACAATGTCTTGTTTGTCCCTGAATTTCTCACGAGTTTACTCTCTGTTAGTCAAATATGCAAAGCAAGGAACTGCTGAGTTATCTTTGATGCCGCTTCTGTTACCTTTTAGGACATCCTCACAGACAAGACAATTGGTGGGGGTTGTGAAGAAGGAGGATTCTATTATCTCTATCAGTCTCCTACTATTGTTGTTCCACTTCACACTTCTACTGCAACAAGTCTCCTCTAGAACCAATGCTTAGCTCATCCCTCTGTGGCAAAACTTCGATGAGTTCTCCCTCAACTACCACCCACCACTGTCATTCGATGTGAAGCAAGTCAACTTGGTAAAAACCATCGCAATTATTTTTGCCTTCCAATTATTACCACTCAAATTTGTTTTTGATTTGAATCACATTGATATATGTGGACCTAGTCATTATCCCGATCATAGAGGCTTTAGATATTATCTTGCACTAGTTGATGATTTTTCTCGGCTATCATGGACCTACCTACATACAAATAAATCCGATGCAATAACAATCATCATAGACTCCCTTAGATAGATAAAAACTTAATTTGATACTATGTGAAAATTATCGGTATGAGAATGCTCGAGAATTGTGATCCACTACTCTTTGTGAGTTCTATCGCTCCCATGGTATCGTACATTAGACCACATGTCCCCATACATCTACGCAAATTAAAGTTGCGAGGCCCAAGAACCCACATATTTTAGATGTCGCATGAACTTTATTACTCCATACTAATGTGCCATCAACCTATTAGGCAATGCAGATCTTGCTTACACCTATCTTATAAATCACACGCCTTCTTCGATCATTGATGAAAAAATACCCGTCCAAATCTTGTTTCCTGACCGCCCAATTTTTCATTCCACTCCAAGGTTTTTTGGGTGTGTTGCCTTTGTTCATCTCCTGGAGTAAGAGAGAGGCAAGTTAGAGGCTCGAGAAGTTAAATGTGTTATGCTAGGATAGCTCGACATCAAAAAGGGTATTATTTTATGACCCAACTTCAAAACGTTGGTATATTAGCTTAGATGTCACCTTCTTTGAATTTGTTCCATTCTTCTCCATAGCAGGGCATCCTTACTACCCATGATACTCCAGTAGTGCCTATGTGGATTCCTTGAATCTCCCATTCCACCACCAAAGGCCCTTGAAGATCTTCTTAATAATGATAAACATGTTCCTTCTCATGAAACCCCCGTCTCATGGACACTGGAGGATTCAGTTGAAGCGCAAGTAATATCGATAAATAGCAACAATAATAGTATTGATAACAATGCATATATTGACACTAATGTCACGAAGGAGGATTTACACCTTCCTATTGTTGCGCGAAAGGGGCACCAAGAGCGTAAACTGCTTACAAGTATATAGTTAGCATGTACAATGCACTGAATTTCCAAAGCAATATCCTTGAAATTCGTGGGCCCCGCTTACAAGAAATTTACTACGGAATTGTCATCTGAGCATATACCTGAGTCATATACTGAGGCACGGCATATTCCACACGGCATAGTCTATATGACCCAACCTCCAGGCTTTGAGATTTAGGAGGGGTGTCAAAAGGTGTGTCAGTGTCTGCTAAGGAAGGCCATGTACAGTTTTAAACAAAGCCCACTTGCTTGGTTCCACAAACTCTCACATGTCATGGAAGGCATTGGTTTTCTACGATCTGCCTTAGATCACTCCCTGTTTATTTGGAAAACAAAGGGAGGGGTTGTTGTTATGCTTGTCTATATCGACGAACGTGTACTTATAGGGGACGATACATATGGAATTGCATAAATAAAATGACACATGGAATTGCATAAATAAAACGACTCCTTGCTGATAATTTCAAAATCAAAGATCTAGGATCTTTACGGTACTTCATTGGGATAGAAAATTCTCGAAACAAAAGGAGCCTCTCTCTCTCTCAAAGGAATAAGCTACTGATTTTCTACAAGAAACCAAGATGCTTGGATCCAAACCAGCACAAATACCCATGTACCAAGACAAGGACTATCTTCCATACAACAACCGATATCAAAAACTTGCGGGTAAATTTTGTACCTTACTATTACTAGACTAGATATATCCTTAGCTATTGGGAAGTTAAGCCAGTTCTTGGACAAACCTACTCAAGCTCATTGGAATGCAGCAATGGTGATCTTACGATATATCAAATCGTCCCTAGGAAAGGGAATGTTCTTCAGCAAGAATTCACCTACATGCATTATTGCCTATTCGGATGCGGACTATGGTGGATACTTAACAAATCAAAAGTCTACTATAGGGTTTTGCATTTTCCTGAATGGTATCATCACTTGAAAAAGCAAGAAGCAAGTTGTGGTGTCTCGATCAAATGCGGAAAGCGAGTACAGAACCATGGCCCAAATCACGTCAGAAATGATGTGGATTCGTACAATACTAACATTTCTCCATATGAATGATGAGAGACCGATGGAGCTACAATGTGACAATCGCGTGGCTATGCATATCGCCAACAATCCGATGTTTCATGAACGCGCTAAGCATGTGGAGGTAGATTGTCATTTTTCTCTAGATTTAATATGGAGGAATCTTTTACGCATTGTTGATGTCTCCTCAAGTGAAGCTGCCGACATGTTCACAAAGGCTCTTCCACGGATTACATCTCTTTCTCCGTTCCAAAAATAATGTATCATTGTAAACAATTTTTGTTGTTGCGTTTAGTGGGTTTGGAATTCAAATTTTATGTATATAAATTATATTATGTTATAATTGAGTTATGATGTTATCACAATTGTATTTAAAGGTTAATAAATTATTTATTTTATTAAACAATAGTCCATAACAGAATTTATTTATTTTTTTAAAAATCTAATCCATTACATTGTTTGACTAAAAGAGTAGAAGAAATTTGTATCAACTGAAACTTTACCTCATATGATAAGAAAGTTTGGGAATTTGCAACATCCTCATTATAAAGAACAAAATAAATTTCAAAAAGTCAAAGTGACTAGATAATTAGGAGATGATAAACTAATATAGTAGATTTATCATATAATAACAAGAATGATAAAAAGGGGGCAAATAATCGTATCGACTTAATTTAAGCTCATTTTTTTAAGTTGTAACTTGAGAAATGAGTGACTATGAAGAATGTTTTATCTTGACCTACGATTTTGGAAGCGAAAAGCTACCATTATTTTACTCATGCATATGTAATTTATCTATTGTCCCCTCATCATAATTCCCGATTCCGCCATGCATACCATTAATTCCAACCTAAGAATGTAAGAATAGAGATGAAAGTAATCCGGTATACTTTATTAATTCCAACCTAAGAATGTAAGAATAGGGATGAAGATGGATGGTAAGAAGTTTGTCTTTTGTTCGCTGAGATCGACCAAGATGATGGATGTTTTGCCTGGGTCAAACTTTGAGACTTGATAGAATGAAGAAGATATTTAGAACGAGGAAAATGTTCTTAGTTTCATCAGCTTGTAGAAATATGGGGGCAATAGCGACATATTACTTCTATTTTGTTTGTGTAACCGCAAATAAGGAAGCTTATGGATGCAAGTAATAGCATACTATCGAGGGGCGTCATAGCCATGTATAGAGCGCATCTCCATGTTTACGTCATCTCGAGGGTTTTCTCCATTGAAATCGATACAACTGGAGGCAGTATTAAGAAAGGACGATGTCCGATTTATGAAACGAACATCACAACCCATATGAGCAAGGATGTGAATAAGAAGTCCTATTTCAGAATGTCAAAGGCTTCGAAGGAATCGATTCTAAAGATAACACCTTTAGGGCCCGTTCGGCAGGAGAATAAGCAGGAATAAGGATGGGGAATAAGGGGAATAAAGGTCTATTCTCCGTTCGGCTGGAGGATAAGAATAAGGAGAATAAGGTGAAATAAAGGTAGGTAAAGTGGGATAAAGATAGGAATAAGAGTGAAATAAGATGGAATAATGGAGAATAGTCGTACCACGGGGAAGCGTGTTGGGAGCTTATTCCCCTTATTCCATTCCTCCTTATACCCCAAACGAACAGGGCCTTAAAGTCGCCGAAGCGTCATAGATTGACTTCGGAGGAAGTAGCATAGCAATCAAATGTAGATCTAATAGGGAAGGAGGCACAAATAATACGAGGAAGTGTCGCACTTAGATTTCAATTAAACCTATTTGCAAATACTTGAGAGGATATTTTAAAAACAGAAACATATATAACACTAATAGGTCTGTAGTTTTCTATCTCAATACAGTACAACCTCCTTTTTTACTGGAGCAAGAATAATAAAGGCTTTCTGTAGAGAACGTCAAAGTAATAGTAGACATCAACTTTGGGTAGCATCCAAAATAAAATTAAGATTCGCATCGTCCTTGTTGCAGCATGATCCAATACTAATTCATAGTGATAGTGACGGTTGCCGCTCGGGGTAGAATTTTCCTCTGAGTAGCCCTTTTCACTGTCAAAGGAACTTGCTTTGATACTATTTGTAATGTCCAAGTTTAGGTTCTCGGACCGTTATCGAGGAAAACTGGTCCGGATGACTTGTTGGGTTCGGGCCCAAACATACCCGTTGCCAACTACTCAAAATGCTTAAGCCTAAATTGTCAAGTAGTAATCTCCACTTATAACCCACTCTCACACTTCACATTTTCCGATGTGGGACTATGTTTGAGGTTCTTACAATCTTCCTCACTTATATTTGCAATGTCCTTATTGCGACTTGATCTATCACTTATTCGAATACCGTGAACACCGCAAAAAGCTTCAAGTCCACCCATAAGATGGGTAGTAAGAATATGAATCAACAGAAAGATGAATTTGTAAGTTTTAGCTATTTGATTTGTATTTAAAAATACGATGAAGGAAATATATGTTTTACATGTTTTTTAGTTCAAAGAACACAACCAAGGGATATACCAAATAGAGATACTTGTCAGGTCAAAGAGTAGAGATGCTAGAGGGGTAGTGCAGTGGGTCAATGATGCTTACACTCCAATCCATGTAAATTAACTACAATATAAAATACTGAGCCTAAAACTTCCTCTCTTGATTGGTTTTTCAACTTAATATGCAGGAAGAAATGATCAATCTCACTATGAATGACTCCTTTTTTGATAGCACGAGCCGAGTACACTACATATATCTTTCAGCGACGTCTTCATCCTAATTACATGTCTGGAACATAGTGGACCTACGTTGGGGCAGACGAGGAGTGATGATCCATACATGGTAGGAAATTGGTACTAGTGGGTCTCAATCAACATCACAAGGAAGTCGAAGGAAGAGTGAGATGGAGAGAGAGAGAAATGCGAGAAGCAAATGTAAAGATGTCAGTGCAGGATGAGGAGATAACTAAGATGCGATCTGATGTGGCCAACGTCTTGGCATACATTAATCATCTGCAGAGCGACCGATAACACTTGCATGGCTCAGCGACGAGAGGAAGGAAGTGAGGTCAATCGACCGATAACACTGGCATGGCTCAACGACGAGAGGAGAGCGAGGAGGAGAGTGATGGGAGTGACGAGTAGATGTTTGTTTAGATTGTTTGTACATTTTAGACGGAAGATGGACATTTATTAAATATATGCATGAAGTTCTTTGTTACATAGTTGACATGTGGTATTCTTAGTGTGAATTCGCTGCTGCAACATGACAACAAATCTATTGCTGCAAATCTTCTTTTGATTATGTACCCATAGGAGACGATCACAAATCGTCTATTCTACGAACATAGGGGATGGTTGTGACAATCCCTTCCAACCCATGGTGGCTTACTGATGGTTTTGATTGGGGCTGGGAGCTATAAGGGATGGTTATAACCATCCCATTTGGGCTTCTATACGTGTCCCATCCTCCCTATAACATGCAACTTGCTGGTGGTTTTGTTTGGGACTGGGAACCATAGAGGACAGTTATAATTGTCCCCTTCGCACTTTTGTACGTGTTGCTCCCACCTTGCAACCTGTAAAGAATGACAGGGGAAGTTTGTGACCATCCCTTTCAAATCACGATGGTATAACTGTCCCCTCCGCTCTATACACATCACTTCCACCATGCATCCAGTCGAGAACAAGATAGGACGGTCGCAGACCATTCCCTATACGAATAGCATGGGACGGTCAGGACCGTCCCCTAAACATGACTTTGATGGGAGGGTCTTGACCGTCCCTTAATAACGTGTAGATGGGGCATTCATTGATTGTCCCCCTTACCAGTAACAATTGACGGGACGGTCGTGACCTTTTACTCCGTATTTCAAAAAGGGGAGACACCTTGTTTGCATCCCCTCTAGTCAAATGAGACGCATGTGGAGGGGATGATTTGACAACCATCTCTTTGAGCAAAGGATACGATTTCTCTGTCATAAGGTACAATATTCGATTATCCCCTACCGGGCATCCACTTGTATTGTTCCCAATGATTGTGACAGTTGCACGTTCCATGTAGCCTTTTCCTTCTATATCTTTGTAGGGGTGACTCCACCTCTCGGGTAACCATTTTCACTATCAAAAGGAAGTTGTTCTGATATCATTTGTAAGGTCCCAAGCTTATATCTCCAAACTGTTATTGGGGAAAACTGGTCTTGACAACTTGTTGGGCCATATCTGATTGAACCTATTGATAACTATACAAAATACATTAGCCAAGTTGTCAAGTAGTAATCCCCGGAGTATGTTTGAGGTTCCTACATGCTTTCTCATGTGAACCCCGATTTTGTGCTTAAAAAGGTCAAAAGTGTTAAGTTGGTTATTAATAAATGAGCTTGAGACGTTGCAGATCATTTTGCAAGATTTAGTTAGATGGTGGACTTTGGGGGGCTATTAACTGCTTCTCCCTATTAGTCGATTCTTTAGATGCCCATTTGGTACAATTGGACCGTGACGTTTAAGCATGTATTGAGTTCTTAGAGGCGGAGAGCGAATCCATGTGGTGACAAAGATGTAATCCATCTTATAAGTGAGATTTCGAGTAAATGTTTACAAATCTTTTTTTGTCCGAAAATATGATTCATCGAAATAAAGAGTCACCCATTCCTTTAAAATAATGAGTAATTATAGGATATTTGTTCATATACATCAAACCGTAATGAAAAGTTTTTGTTATATGATACTAAATAATCGACTTTAAACCGAGAAATCTTCATTCAATTGAATGGAAGTAATTCGGAACCGTCAAGTCATTTTTGCCCAATTTCTTCTTCCATCTACTCATATCTAAAGATATGGTTTACGATTTTCAGTATCTACAACCCGTTTTCATATCTAAGGATATAGTTTGCGATTTTCCGTTAGTTTGCGATTTTCCGTATCTACATGATATTTTATTTCCACATCCGTATCTGTATTTTAAAAGAATTGATAATATGGTAATACTTATTTCCATATCTATAGTCATCCATTTGCATCAGTACTTGGAACGAAATGTAGCCTGTGTCATAGATATGATCTATCAACAAAGTCATGGTGTAATTACAAGGATTACAGGGAATGTAGTGCAACTTACCATGGTTGCATGGACCATGATGTAAAAACAACCTTCACTCTCCAACGTTGGCAGAGATCCCCAAAAATCGGAACAGCTGAAGGAAAAAAACATTGGCACTTCTAATTAAAGCTAATATACTCGAGCTCACTCAATCCGAGGATGATCTCATCACCCGAAGCTGATCTCTCCCGTTAATCCACAACGACCACTTCTAACCACCCACCATCCCCTTTGCATTGATGGGCGGAAGGCCAAATATAGGCAGCGAGCTCACTTGCCCGTGGCCTACATAAGAAGGCGGAGGTGGGGGAGCAAGAGCCATCACTCACCCTCCCCGACAAGCCTTAAAATATAATATTCTGACTCTTGATATCAATCAAGCCAATGCTTCCTGGACCATTTACATTATCACTAACCTAAACTTTGATCCTTTTCAATTCAAGATTCTGGATAAAGATTTCTATGATCTTATTGTGAGAAAAAAAATCTATGTTGATGGTGGCATTTCTGACCCACTACACAAATTTTCTTGATCTAAAGTCCTTTCAGCTCAGCTGACGGATAAGTCGAATAAGTCCAGCAATCCATGTAAAAATTCTCTCAAGAAACCTTATCCAAGAACGATCCTAATCCCAGGATAAAGAGAATACCTGGAACCCTCCCAACATGGCCCCACCCAAGTGTAAGACGTGCAAGTGGAGGAGGCTTCTAGGACTATTAAACAAAGTGTTCCTGGACACACCACTAGATCTTTCTATGACAAAAGCAAGGTAACAAGAACAAGAGTATGGAGAAGACTCTTCGGCCAACACGGGAATCTTGTTATAACAGATAACGAAACACTCGTCAGTGGAACAAATGTACAAGCCAGGCAACAACTGAGAAGTCTCTGTTCCAGAAGATGCCGCCATCGATGGAAAAATACAATTTTAATAAACGTCAAGAAGGATAAACAGCAGCTTCTACCTTCTTTTCCTCCAAAATCCTCAGTTCCTCACGCCACCCTGCTACTTTGGCTAGCTTTTCCAACTGTTCCGGCTTCATATCTTGCTCACTGCCCTTCTCCAGTGCTTCTGCCAGCCGAATCTGTGCCAACATTCCAGTAATACAAGTTATTCATTTGACAAAATTGGATGCCGGGCGACAACTAATCCAGTAACTAAAGCTCGAGTAAACTTGAGAGTTTACTGTCACGTTCAGTTTTTTTTTTCATTTTTTAAACTGTAGATGGATAACTGTTTGAATTTAGCATTCATCTAGACATATCCAAAGGACCAAATTACATGGTGACCCAGACCTGTGCAATATTCGAAAGATCTCTTTGAATCAAGTTTTTTAAGATACATTATTTCACAATATACAGATAAGTAACTTGAGGAAATTTAAGCAGGACCCTTTTTACGTTTGACCTCAGTCTAGGATCAGCATTAACTTTTCAAACTATAGATTTTAAGTTCAGTTTTTAGGGTTCTATAGAGGTTCAGATCCCCAAATTAAGCCCTAATTTTTCTGTCTAGCAAATACCCTTAAAAATCATCAATGGTTTATCCTCCACCTCAAAACCTTCCTTCCCCAGCTCACAACATATTCCCTCTCCTCCGGAAGTTCTATTTTCACACAGCAGCCGCTCCGCTGCATCTTCCCTCCTCTGACGGTCAGTGTGGATGCTCCTCCTTGCTGATTTTGTTAGGCTAATTTTGTCATGTGTGATATTTTGTAATTTCTTCCGAAATGGAGACAACTTAAGGAATATAAGCATGATTCTTTTAGCTTATCTGAAAATGGCATGTGCTGCATGTAATGCTTCTGTTGAATGTATAAGTTACAAACTACTTGAATCAATAACATAAAACTTGGCAACATTAGCATACTATTTTTTTAACGTTGCATGTAATGATCTTGTCAAAATGTATGCATTACAAACTACCTGAATCAGTAACATAAAACTGGCAGCATTAGCATACTATTTTTTTACGGTTGTGCAGTGCGCCTACCACCCAAAAGACCACGGTTCAAATCCCCTCTTGTGGGATTGTGTTAGGTAGTTGACAACCAGAGTAAAAAATAGTCCAATCTTTCAACATGGATTTGAGCAAGAATCCATGTTGCCGACTCTACTTATAGTGAGAGAAGGTTTCACCCTTTTTTCGCCATTTTTGTGTTGAATGTATAAGCATTAGCATATATTCAAGATGAGATACTTTGTTATATGTTATTTATTGATGATATTGTGTTGATTGATAAGACTAGAGATGGAGTAAATGAGAAGCTTGAGATTTGGAGACATGCCTTAGAGATGAAAGGATTTCGTATAACTAGGGTTGAAATTAAATATATGGAGTGCACATTTGATGGAGGTTGTGGTGAAGGAATCGAAGTGAAGATTGGTGACGATAACATTCAGAAGAAAGATTCTTTAAGATACTTGGGATCTATTTTGCAACATGATGGGGAACTCGATGGAGATGTTATAAAATAAATGCAGGTTGGCTAAAGTGGAGAGGAGTCTCTATTGTTCTATGTGATAATAATACTCCTTTGAAAATCAAAGAAGGGTTTTACAAAGCAGCCGTGGGAGCTGTTATGCTCTATGGATTTGAATGTTGGTATGTGAACCACAGACATGTGCAGAGAATGATAGTAGCAGAAATGCTAAGGTGGGTGTGCGGTCATACATATAAAGATCGGATTTGGAATGTTGAGATCAGACGGAAAGTCGGTGTTTGCACCAGCTCTGATAGAGAATAAGATAAGAGAAAATAGCTTAAGATGGTTTGACCATTTACAAAGGAGGTCGGATGATGCACCAGATAAAAGATGTGAGTTTTGGGATGTTGAGCTGGCTAAGAGAGGGCGAGAAAGGCTCAAGAATTGTTAGAATAAGACTATCTGAAGCGATCTTAGTTTTTTGGATCTAAGCCCAAGAATGACCCAAGATAGATCTGAGTGGAGGTAAAAAAATCCATGTAGCTGACCCTACTAGATGTGGGAAAAGGCTTTGTTGTTATTGTGTGTTGAATGTATAAGTTGCAAACTATTTTTGGTAACATACTATCGGCATCATAAGCATACTATTTGCATGTTAACATCTATCTCAAGAGTTTCAAACTATTTGTGTCAGTGTCAGACTATCAACAATCGCGAGCATACTATATGTACCATTAATACTATCGGCAATGAAACCACACTATTTGCATATGTTTACATCTGTCCTGGAAGTTGCAGCCTATTTGTATCAAAACATATTACTTGCATTGGAAACATATCACTTGCACCCTTAACACACTATTGGCATAACAAGCATAGTATTTGCATCTGCATACATCAATCTGAAGAGTTTCAAAGAGTTTATATCATACACATACCATCCAACAGTGCATTAAAGGCATTAAGAGCATGACAATGGGATAGGATTGTCTCCAAATATTGAGTCGGCATCAAAGACATTACTGATCACCTGACTCTTTCCACATCCGATGAAGTGTATGTTAGTAGCTCAGGAGGTCGGAGTACTGCACTTTGACAGGTCAAAAATGGTTGCTCAATGAATACAACTTGGAATGTGAGGCCTTGGGGACACCGAAAAGAAGATGATAGGAGCATGTCGACAGACTGGCAGTGTTGTGTTGCTTTTCTTCTGGAAACGAAACTGTGTGCGTGCAATGACTTTATGTAGTGGTCCCTACGTGCAGGGGCGGAACCAGGAATTTCATCAAGGAGGGGCCGAGTATACAACTATTATGTATGCTTAAAAATAGAAAAATCTATGTATATTTGAATGATATTTTTAAATAGAATTAATATTTTTAAAATGAACCTCTTTAAATCTTGATAAAAGTAGAATTTAAATCTGTTATTAATATTTGAATTTCAAATAGATTGGTATTTTCCGTGGATATTTTTAAAATTGGATAAATATACTAAGTTAAGTCTCTCTAAATCCATCCTAAAAAGGCTAAATTATCAAGTGAAATTTTGAAACAAAAAAGTTCATGGTTAAAAGGAAACAATAAAATTTACTTTATTTATAAAGAGTAATAAAAATAATGGAAGAGATAAATAAACTCGAATACAATTTTATATCAAATTATTTTAATACTTTTTTGGAAGTGAGTGGATAAACCATATAAAGAAAGAAAATTTGATGGAGATAAAATTCAAACCCTGGTCTCAAAAATAATAACCTTACCAGTTTACCACTTGACCATTTAATGATTCTACAAAATTTCTCTTACAACATTAATTATAATACAATTAAAAAGGGGCCATATTAAAAACTTAATACATTGTATAAGTGACGTATAATAATCATAGGGGGGTTATAATGTATACTAGTTCCGCCTATGACTCAGAATACAATTTTATATCAAATTATTTTAATACTTTGGAAGTGATTGGATAAACCATATAAAAGAAAGTAAAATGGATGGAGATAAGATTTGAACCCTGGTCTCCAAAATAATAGCCTTGCCACGCTACCACTTGACCATTTAATAATTCTACAACATTTCTCCAACAACATTAATTATAATATAATTAAGGAGGGGTCGTATTAAAAACTTATTACGTTATATAAGTGACGCATAATAATCATGGGGGGGCCATGGCCCCCCCATAATGTATACTAGTTCCGCCCCTGCCTACGTGGCCTCAATTCTCGATATATAAGGTTATTAACTCGAGTGGAGGTTCCGGGAGGATTCCCATTGCTTGGAGCAGCAACATATTTTCCTTGGAGGATGAAGTGGTTGGGCCTCGCGCTCTCTTGGTGGTTCTCATTAAGGTATCAGATAACAGACAACTTGCCTTGACGAGTTGTTACGATCCAGCAGTTGCCCAACAGAGAGATGAGCTTTGGGAGGATCTAAAAGACTAAAACTGTCGTGTGTTGCATTCTCGCTGGGGCCATGGCTCATTCGTGGTAAATTCAATGTCACCTTGCTCTCGAGTGATCACCCTCACCTTCAGGGCGGCCAGGATCACAGTTGCAGCATTTTTGCTACCTTAATTGGGGAGCTGCTACTGGAGTTTTTTATACTTCAGACGAAGCTACACGGCGTTTTCTGATTACGGTGGAGCTTTTGTCCTCATTCCATATTGCCTCAACTATTTCTCTCTTGAGATCTTGTTTTAGTCATATGCCTAGGGATGAAAACGGATCGGATATGGATCGAATATGCCTATTTCCATATCCATATTCGCTTCATCTCTATCGAATACGAATACGGATACGAATATGACTCTTATATGTATTTGTTGGGAAACGTGAATGAGTTATCTATTCCATAGCCCTAGGCTCTCTTATATAGGAGAGTAGCCTATGGGTAAATTACATAAAGAGAATAACAAGAAAATAAAATAACAAAGAGACACGGTAACTCAATGTGCGTCAACACTCCCCCTCAAGATGGAGCATAGATGTCAATCATGCTCAGCTTGGAAGCACACTTCTGAAATGGACCTCGTAACAATGCCTTGGTGAATATATCTGCAGTCTGGTTCTCTGAAGTAACATGAGATGTGGCAATGAATCCTTTCTGAATCATATCACGTATGAAGTGACAATCCACCTCAATATGCTTGGTCCGTTCATGGAATGCAGGATTGTTTGCAATGAACAAAGCAGCCTGATTATCACACTCCAAGTTCATAGGAAGTGGTACATCTAAGCATAAATCTGTCAGCACCGCTTTCACCCACATCATCTCTGTAGTAGCCTGGGCCATAGCCCTATATTCGGATTCAGCACTGGATCTAGCTACCACAGTTTGTTTCTTGCTCCTCCATGAGACTAGAGCATCTCCAATATAGACAGCATACCCTGAGGTGGACTTCCTATCCTTAGGACATCCTGCATAGTCTGCATCTGCACATGCTGAGACAGTAATCCCCTTTCCTTTCTTGAATAGCAGACCTTTACCTGGAGAAGATTTGAGATATCTAAGTATCATGTGTATTGCATCCATATGCACCTGGCGTGGCTGCTCCATGAACTGGCTCACACGGCTCACTGCAAATAATATATCTGACCTAGTGATCGTGACATATAACAATTTGCCTACCAGTTCTCTATATCTTCTCCTGTCAACCTCCTCTGTGTCATCATCATACAGCTTCATGCTGGGGTCCATTGGTGTCGTAGCAGGTCGACACCCTAGCATACCTGTCTCACTCAGTAGATCTGTGACATACTTCCTCTGTGACATGACTAGTCCATACGGATTTCTGGCAAACTCCAGCCCCAGAAAATATCTAAGGACTCCCAGATCCTTGGTGACAAACTCGGTCCCCAGCCTTTCCTTTGCCTGCTTAATGCCCTGGTCATCATCACCTGTAATCAAGATATCGTCAACATAAACCATGATTACAACAATACCTCTTGTCGTCTTCTGTACAAACAAGGAATGATCAGCATTGGAGCGTTTATATCCTTGTTTCTCAAAGAGGTCTGACAGCTTCTGGAACCATGCTCTGGGGCTCTGCTTAAGGCCATAGATGGCCTTATGTAATCTGCAAACCTTGGAACACTCCCCCTCAACAGCAAAACCTGGTGGTTGTTGCATGTAGACTTCCTCCTGCAGGTCGCCATACAGAAATGCATTCTTCACATCCAGTTGATAGAGTGGCCAGTCTCTAGTAACTGCAACTGATAAGAGGATCCGCAGAGTGGAATGACGAGCCACAGGGGAGAACGTGTCAAGGTAATCTACCCCATATGTCTGTGTGAATCCCCTTGCAACTAGGCGTGCCTTGTACCTGTCAATAGAGCCATCTGCATTATGTTTCACTGTAAACACCCATTTGCAGCTCACCGGGTTGACATCTGGAGGTATAGTAACCAAGCTCCATGTTCCTCTAGACTGAAGTGCCGCCATCTCTTCCTCCATTGCTAGCCGCCATCTAGAATCCTGTAAAGCCTCATGGTGGTTCCTTGGAATGTCTGTAGCTGAAAGTGCCAATGCAAACGTCCTGAAGTGTCCAGATAGCCTCTCAAAAGACACAGCTGCTGATACTGGATATTTGGCACAGCTTCTCTTCGACTTGCGTAGAGCGATTGGAACATCCAGATCCTCTGTGGTATCACCATGCTCCTGTAATGCATCCTGCTGAGAAATGTCGTCAGATCCATCAACATTAATATTTTCATTACATACCATAGGCGAGCTAGTTGACTGGTCAGGACCATGAGCTGGATTCGGCCTGCGGGTGTAATGGAATGGTAACGGGGATATTGTTGATGGTGGTGGTGGTGGCGGTGGTGGTGGTGGTGGAGATGGTGGAGATGGTGGAGATGGTGGTGACGGTGGTGTTGTTGGTGGTGCCATGAATACGGTATCAGGAGATATAGGTGGTGGCTGCATGTTCCCGGATTCTGAAAAATACATAATGGATTCAAAGAATGTAACATCTGCACTGATCATATACCGCCGACGCACAGGGTCAAAACACTTGTACCCCTTTTGAGTTCTGGAGTACCCCACAAAGACGCACTTGACAGCCCTAGGAGAGAGCTTGTCAGAACCAGGCGACAACTGATGGACAAATGCGACACACCCAAACACACGAGGGGTAAGAGTGAACAGATTCTTGTCAGGATAAATAAGTGAGAAAGGAACCTGTTCATTCAAGACAGACGAGGGCATACGATTTATAAGATAACATGCAGTGAGGACTGCATCACCCCAGTAGGAATACGGAACATGACTCTGAATGAGAAGTGACCTTGTGACATCAAGTAGGTGACGGTGTTTTCTTTCTGCAACCTCATTTTGTTGAGACGTATGAGCGCAGGATGTTTGGTGAACAATTCCTTTAGAGGAGTAGTAGTTAGCTAGACTGTTGGTGCACAACTCTAAGGCATTGTCACTTCTCATAATTTCGACAGTTGTGGAAAAAACATTCTGAATCTCATTTAGAAAGTGAATAATAATATTTCCAGCTTCAGACTTATTTTTCATTAGAAAAACCCATGATGCTCTAGAAAAGTCATCCACAAATACAATATAAAACCTGTGCCCCTGATGATCAGGAACACGACTCGGACCCCAGACATCGATATGAAATAACTCAAACTTGGAGTTACTACTCCGACCTTGACTACTGGGAAAAGATGACCTGTGATGTTTTCCCAACTGACACGCCTCACACTGGACAGGTGTGTGAGAAAGGCTATAAGGTAAGACTAGACGCAACTTTTGAAGCGGTAGATGACCAAAACACAGATGCCACAGGAGAGAAGATACTTGTTCTGCGGGAGAAGATGTGATTCCGGCAAATGGGGTCTGATTCAGACGATAAAGGCCTCCTTGCTCATAGCCATGACCAATCACGTTGCCCGTACGGATGTCCTGAAAAATCAATGAAGATGAATCAAAAATAGCTCGACAATGAAGATCCTTCGTAATCTGACTAATTGACAACAGATTCATAGAAAACTGCGGTGCATGCAAAACATTCTTGAGCTGCATAGAAGACGTCAATCTAATCTCCCCCTGACCCGTGATAGGAGAATGTGTGCCGTTGGCAATAACTACTGTCCGTCATGGAGGAATCTGAGTGTATCCTGTAAGTAGGCTCTGGTCGCCACATAGATGATGTGTAGCGCCGGAGTCCATGATCCATGGCAGTGTATCAGATCTACTACTGTGGAGTGCAAGTGGACTACCTGAAGTACTAGTAGAGGCCGAGGCGGAAGCAGCAGCATCAGTATGGTTCTCTGTAGGCGGTGCTGGACCAGATGGAGGAATAATGCCCCTGAGACGGGCAACTAGATCATCAAATCGTTGATCCAGTGTAGCAGCAGATGGGGGCTCTATCTGCTCAGCTGCTCGTGCGGATGCAGGAAACCCATGCTTTGAGTAGCATGTATCTTCAGTATGTCCGACTCGGTGACAATATGAGCATGTTGGCCTAGTGCGGCCACCCCTTCCACGGGGAGTACGTCCACGGCCCTGGTGATGAGAACCACGGCCTCTGTTAGCCGCCATGGCTGAGGGATTCTGACTCGCAGCTGCTGAAGGTACTGTGATCCTACTCAATATGTGAAAAGCCTCCTCCATGGGAGGAATAGTCGAGTCTGCCAAAATCTGTGAACGTGCTGCCTCATATTCTGGATCAAGTGCAGCGAGAAACACTCCCACCATCGTCGCATTCCTGTATGTCTTCTGCTGTTCTGGCGTGGCGGTAAGAGGCATGAAGCTGTAGAGCTTCTCAAACATCCCTCTCAATGATGTATAGAGGGAATGTAAAGGACGACCATTCTGCTTTATTGTGAATATGTCATGTTGTAGTTGCAGGATCTTCGTCTCATTTTTCGCCTAAGAATACGTTGTTGCCAGGATATCCCACATGTCTTTCGCCGTGGGTTGATGCAAGATGTCATTGGCGATTTCAATAGCCAATGTACCTGATAGCCACACCTTGGCATATGCATCATCGGCCTCCCAGGAGGCATAGGTTCCAGTCTTCTCAGCAGGCTCTGGTTCGGTAAGAATATGCTTCTTGCCGGTAGACTTCATCATGCTCATGAACTGCATTGCCCACAGTTCATAATTGGTACCGTCCATCTTGACAATAGGCGCTGGACCACGGAATGCGCCAATAGATGGGATATCTGCCTTGCTTTCTGACATATTGAAGATGAAGACTGGAACGATAGACAAACACTGTGATTTGTCTACAACGACATAAACGGGTTTAGTTGCACGTGTAGACCTCACGCAACTAAACCCATGATGATGTTCTGGGTCTTAGGGCTGGAAACCGTGCACCTGCACAGTAGCTACCGGACTTGGCGCGCTGGATGCGCAGTAGATCGCTAAGTGCGCTGGATACGCGCGCTAGATGCGCTGGGATGCTCGGTCAGGCGCTGGGAATGCACAGATCGTGCGCGATATCGCGCATTGGATGCGCGCGCGTAGGAGAGGCGCAGATCACGCCGTGGCGTGCGCCGTATGTGCGCCTGAGGTGCGTCGAGATGCGGCTGTGGTGCGCCGCAGATGCGGCTGTGATGCGCCGCAGATGCGCAGATGCGCTTGAGGGGCACCCGAGGAAGCGGAGAGGGGCGGCGCCGATCTGCGGAGAGAAGAGAGACAGAAAGGGGGGGCCGGCGGGTGGGGTAGGGTTAGGGTTAGGGTTTCAGGAACTCCGGTCTAGGACCGTCGCTCTGATACCATGTTGGGAAACGTGAATGAGTTATCTATTCCATAGCCCTAGGCTCTCTTATATAGGAGAGTAGCCTATGGGTAAATTACATAAAGAGAATAACAAGAAAATAAAATAACAAAGAGACACGGTAACTCAATGTGCGTCAACAGTATCAAAGAAACCATATCCTTAAAAATATGAATACGAATTTGAATCGGATATTTATCGAATCCGAATACGGATCGGATATTGAATGAACCTGGATATGAATCGAATAAAGAGTGAATCCAAAAACGGATCGCATAAAGAATGAAATCGAATATGGATCCAATAAACATTGTATTCGAATGCATATCGAATAAAGATCATGTAGATGTACGAATTGAATTGTTATCATGGTTCATAGTGGTTTAAAAAATGGCGATGGTATATAATGGAAAAGGGGAAGTTTCCCTTTCCCCCTTTTTACCATTTCTTTTAGCATTGCTGTCAATTTCATTAATTCCAGACACTTCATTTGTAGAATTGTCAATTGGATCTAACTTCGTATTTTCAGTGTCATCATTAAAATTATCAGGTTCAAGTAATTCTTGAGACATTTCTCCTAAAAAAACTATGACATGTAAATATTGGAATCTAATACTTCGTAGTAACCACATTCAATCATGTATAAAAAATCTACTTAGATTAACAAAATCTACCTAGATATAAAAACTCTAATTACATATAAAAATTATATTTCCTCAGAGGCGATATAAAGTTAATTTTTTCTGCAGCTACTTGTAAGCAATAAGCAATGGAATTCTGCAACGAAGATCTACAATGGCACATCCAGGAAATTATATGTATTGTTTCTTATATGAAATGAGCTGAAGCCCAAAATTATCGATGTTGGAATTTAAATTATGTGCTGAACATCACTGATTTTTGAATTTCTACATCTTTCAACAACGGTTTTATAATGAGCATTATTCATATTTCGGGATCATTCACTGATGATAGGTACACATTTCCAACCATGTAGTTTCATGGATTTTTTTCCATCTAACAGTGGGAAGTTATCAAATTTCTCAAGATGACAAATAAATCTTGCAAACTGCGGGTTTTTATTGAAACCTATATAAGACGTGTACCTATCAATCTATCATCAGTGAATGATCCAGAAATAAACTACAGGGTTGGAACCTATATAAGACGTGTATCTATCATCAATGAGGAAAGGGATATGTCTAGAACTAGAGGAGAGGAGAACCTGCACTAAAGCGGCTATGAAGGCGTCACTTCAGAGGTGAGGAAGGTGTCGTGCTTTGGGAGAAGCAGCAACGGAGGCGTCGTGGTGAGGTGGGGAGGGGGACGAGGTCCGAAGAGGTGTCGTGGAGAGGTTCCGTAGGGGGAGAGGCAAAACGAGGGTTTGGGAGATAGGAGGCAAAGACAGTAAGGGAACTGTCGAATGGGACGAGGGTTTTCTTGTTGGACCAAAGAGAGAGTTTGGAGTTTTACGCTTAAGGCCCTTAAAGTTTATTATATCACATTAAGTAAAATACTACAAAGCTAAATGTGTATTCGGATATCCGGATCCGAATCCGAATACTTATGCCATGATCATGGCCTCAAATTTCAGCGAAATTCGATCGAATTTCTGTCGAATATCGATATCCAGTCGAAATCGAAATTCGACCGAAATGACCGAAATGACCAAAATATGGGGGTCCTAGTACAAAAAATGACCGAAATGACCGAAATTTCGGTCGAAATTCCACCGAAATTCCATCGAAATTATGTTTTGGTTGATACCGAAATGGTGACCGAAACCGACATTTAAGGCCTGGGCCATGATCATATCCGTATCCATATCCGGAAAAAATGTAGAACTCATATCCATATTCGATTCGTATTCGAATCAATATCCGAATCCGGATATCTGTATTCGATAATTTTTCGAACATGGTAAGCGAATATTCGGATATATCCGGATCCGTTTTCATCCCTACATAGGCCTCTCACCTAGGAGTCGATGGAGGTGCTTCATCCTAAATTTCCTTTCAAATTCGAGAGGCTATGGCTGTTGGAAGCTAATTTCAATGATTTGGTAGCTAAACATTGGACAAGTTTTTTTTTGTGATGGTGGTTCATGTGATTTCAGAGCTAGCGGCCATGAGAAAGAAGTTGTGTGAATACAAAGAGGTGTCTACTTATTGACAGGGGTGTTAATCAAATCGAATAACTTAGAATCCACCATGTATCATATTCGATTCATTTGAAAATTTTCGAGACCGAACTCGAATCAAATTTTAAACGAATTTTAAGTTTTACATATTCATATTCGATTCCTTTTGAGTTTCAGATATTCAAATTTAATTCATTATATTTCGAACTTGAAACATTAACTCGTATATAAATTATTTATATATTATTATAATATAAATTATTTATATTATATTATAATTTTAAAGGTTGGACTTTATAATTCTATTTTTAATACAAAAATAATTCAAAAAATATATAATCAAGGAAATTTACCCATCAGAATATTATTTTTTCTATGATGAAATATATATGTTGGGAAACGTGAATGAGATGATTCTATTCCATAGCCCTAGGCTCTCTTATATAGGAGAGTAGCCTATGGGTAAATCACATAAAGAGAATAACAAGAAAATAAAATAACAAAGAGATACAATTACTCAATATGCGTCAACACTCCCCCTCAAGATGGAGCATAGATGTCAATCATGCTCAGCTTGGAAGCACACTTCTGAAATGGACCTCGTAACAATGCCTTGGTGAATATATCTGCAGTCTGGTTCTCTGAAGTAACATGAGATGTGGCAATGAATCCTTTCTGAATCATATCACGTATGAAGTGACAATCCACCTCAATATGCTTGGTTCGTTCATGGAATGCAGGATTGTTTGCAATAAACAACGCCGCCTGATTATCACACTCCAAGTTCATAGGAAGTGGTATATCTAAGCATAAATCTGTCAGCACCGCTTTCACCCACATCATCTTTGTAGTAGCCTGGGCCATAGCCCTATATTCGGATTCAGCACTAGATCTAGCTACCACAGTTTGTTTCTTGCTCCTCCATGAGACTAGAGCATCTCCAACATAGACAGCATACCCTGAAGTGGACTTCCTATCCTTAGGACATCCTGCATAGTCTGCATCTGCGCATGCTGAGATAGAAATCCCCTTTCCTTTCTTGAATAGCAGACCTTTACCTGGAGAAGATTTGAGATATCTAAGTATCATGTGTATTGCATCCATATGTACCTGGCGTGGCTGCTCCATGAACTGGCTCACACGGCTCACTACAAATAATATATCTGGCCTAGTGATCGTGACATATAACAGTTTGCCTACCAGTTCTCTATATCTTCTCCTGTCCACCTCCTCTGTGTCATCATCATACAGCTTCATGCTAGGGTCCATTGGTGTCGTAGCAGGTCGACACCCTAGCATACCTGTCTCACTCAGTAGATCTGTAACATACTTCCTCTGTGACATGACTAATCCATACGGATTTCTGGCAAATTCCAGCCCCAGAAAATATCTAAGGACTCCCAGGTCCTTGGTGACAAACTCGGTCCCCAGCCTTTCCTTTGCCTGCTTAATGCCCTGGTCATCATCACCTGTAATCAAGATATCGTCAACATAAACCATGATTACAATAATACCTCTCGTTGTCTTCTGTACAAACAAGGAATGATCAGCATTGGAGCGTTTATATCCTTGTTTCTCAAAGAGGTCTGACAGCTTCTGGAACCATGCTCTGGGGCTCTGCTTAAGGCCATAGATGGTCTTATGTAATCTGCAAACCTTGGAACACTCCCCCTCAACAGCAAAACCTGGTGGCTGTTGCATATAGACTTCCTCCTGCAAGTCTCCATACAGAAATGCATTCTTCACATCTAGTTGATAGAGTGGCCAGTCTCTAGTAACTGCAACTGATAGCAGGATCCGCAGAGTGGAATGACGCGCCACAGGGGAGAACGTGTCAAGGTAATCTACCCCATATGTCTGTGTGAATCCCCTTGCAACTAGGCGTGCCTTGTACCTGTCAATGGAGCCATCTGCATTGTGTTTAACTGTAAACACCCATTTGCAACTCACCGGGTTGACATCTGGAGGTATAGTAACCAAACTCCATGTTCCTCTAGACTGAAGTGCCGCCATTTCTTCCTCCATTGCTAGCCGCCATCTAGAATCCTGCAAAGCCTCATGGTGGTTCCGTGGAATGTCTGTAGCTGAAAGTGCCAATGCAAACGTCCTGAAGTGTCCAGATAGCCTCTCAAAAGACACAGCTGCTGATACTGGATATTTGGCACAGCATCTCTTCGGCTTGCGTAGAGCGATTGGAACATCCAGATCCTCTGTGGTATCACCATGCTCCTGTAATGCATCCTGCTGAGAAATGTTGTCAGATCCATCAACATTAATATTTTCATTACATACCATAGGCGAGCTAGTTGACTGGTCAGGACCATGAGCTGGATGCGGCCTGCGGGTGTAATGGAATGGTAATGGGGATACTGTTGATGGCGGTGGTGGTGGCGGTGGTGGTGGTGGTGGTGGTGATGGTGGTGACGGTGGTGATGTTGGTGGTGCCATGAATACGGTATCAGGAGATATAGGTGGTGGCTGCGTGTTCCCGGATTCTGAAAAATACATAATGGATTCAAAAAATGTAACATCTGCACTGATCATATACCGCCGACGAACAGGGTCAAAATATTTGTACCCCTTTTGAGTTTTGGAGTACCCCACAAAGACGCACTTGACAGCCCTAGGAGAGAGCTTGTCAGAACCAGGCGACAACTGATGGACAAATGCGACTGACCCAAACACACGAGGGGTAAGAATGAACAGATCCTTGTCAGGATAAATAAGTGAAAAAGGAACCTGTTCATTCAAGACAGACGAAGGCATACGATTGATAAGATAACATGCAGTAAGAACTGCATCACCCCAGTAGGAGTACGGAACATGACTCTGAACAAGAAGTGATCTTGTGACATCGAGTAGGTGACGGTGTTTTCTTTCTGCAACCCCATTTTGCTGAGACGTATGAGCACAAGATGTTTGGTGTATAATTCCTTTAGAGGAGTAGTAGTTGGCTAGAATGTTGGTGCACAACTCTAAAGCATTGTCACTTCTCATAATTTTTACAGATGTGGAAAAAACATTCTGAATCTCATTTAGAAAGTGAATAATGATATTTCCTGCTTCAGACTTATTTTTCATTAGAAATACCCATGATGCTCTAGAGTAGTCATCCACAAATACAATATAAAACCTGTGCCCCTGATGATCGGGTACACGACTCGGACCCCAGACATCGACATGAAACAACTCAAACTTGGAGTTACTACTCCGACCTTGACTGCTGGGAAAAGACGACCTATGATGTTTTCCCAACTGACACGCCTCACACTGGATGGGTGTGTGAGAGAGACTATAGGGTAGGACTAGACGCAACTTCTGAAGCGGTAAATGACCAAAACGCAGATGCCACAGGAGAGGAGATACTTGTTCAGCGGGAGAGGATGTGGTTCCAGCAAATGGGGTTTGGTTCAGACGGTAGAGGCCTCCTTACTCATAGCCATGACCAATCACGTTGCCCGTACGGATGTCCTGAAAAATCAAAGAAGATGGATCAAAAATAGCTCGGCAATGGAGATCCTTCGTGATCTGACTAATTGACAACAGATTCATAGAAAAATGTGGTGAATGTAGGACATTCTTCAGCTGCATAGAGGGTGTCAATCTAATCTCCCCTTGACCAGTGATAGGGGAATGCGTGCCATTAGCAATTACTACTGTCCGTCTTGGAGGGCTCTGAGTGTATCCTGTAAGTAGACTCTGGTCGCCACATAAATGATGTGTGGCGCCCGAGTCCATGATCCATGGCAGTATATGAGATCTACTACTGTGGAGTGCAAGTGTACTACCTGAAGTACTGGCAGATGTAGAAGCAGAGGCAGAGGCAGCAGCATCAGTATGACTCTCTGTAGTCGGTGCTGGACCTGATGGTGGGATAATGCCCCTGAGGCGGGCAACTAGATCATCAAATCGTTGATCCAGTGTAGCAGCAGATGGGGGCTCTATCTGCTCAGCTGCTCGTGCAGATGCAGGGAATCCATGCTTTGAGTAGCATGTGTCTTCAGTATGTCCAACTCGGTGACAATATGAGCAGGTTGGCCTAGTGCGGCCACCCCTTCCACGGGGAGTACGTCCACGGCCCTGGTGATGAAAGCCACGGCCTCTGTTGGCCGCCATAGCTGAGGGATTCTGACTCGCAGCTGCTGAAGGTACTGTGATCCTGCTCAATCTGTGAAAAGCTTCCTCCATGGGAGGAATAGTCGAGTCCGCCAAAATCTGTGAACGTGCTGCCTCATACTCTGGATCAAGTGCAGCGAGAAACACACCCACCATCGTCGCATTCCTGTACGTCTTCTGTTGTTCTGGCGTGGCGGTAAGAGGCATGAAGCTATAAAGCTTCTCAAACATCCCTCTCAATGATGTATAGAGAGAATGTAAAGGACGGCCATTCTGCTTTATTGTGAATATATCATGTTGTAGTTGCAGGATCTTCGTCTCATTCTTCGCCTGAGAATATGTTGCTGCCAGGATATCCCACATGTCTTTCGCTGTGGGTTGATGTAGAATGTCATTGGCGATTTCAATAGCCAATGTGCCGGATAGCCAAACCTTGGCATATGCATCATCAGCCTCCCATGAGGCATGGACTCCAGTCTTCTCTGCAGGCTCGGGCTCGGTAAGAATGTGCTTCTTACCTGTAGACTTCATCATACTCATGAACTGCATTGCCCACAGTTCATAGTTTGTACCATCCATCTTGACAATGGGCGCTGGACCACGAAATGCGCCCATAGACGGGATATCTGCCTTGCTGTCTGACATACTGGAGAAGGAAGACTGGAGTGACTAAGAGAAGATAATCTTTGTCTACAATGACAGACGGGATTAGTTGCGTGTGTAGACGTCAAGCAACTATCCCCATGGATCTGCGCGCGCTACGATCCGCACGCGCACAGTATGTACACGTAATATGTAACCTTCACGCGCTGATTGGCAGGAGATGACGTGCGCGCTGTGAGATAACGCGCGCTACTGCTTCCTGCTACACGATGTCTCGTGCCCTAGCGCACGCTATGAGCGAGATGCGCACAGCACTCAGATGCCACGCAGCGCGCTGAAGAAGTGCACGCTATGGTGCAGTGTGCAGATGCCGCACTGCACGCTGAAGGGGTGCTGCGCAGATGTCGATCAGCGCGGGGGCGAGAGGTACTTGTGCGCAACTGTGCGCCAGATGCGCGAGGGGCGATGCTGGAAGCGCAAGGTGCGCGAGATGCGCAGAAGGCGCTGTGCGCCAGATGCGCACTTAGGCGCATGATGCGCTGGAGGCGCACGATGCGCTGGAGGCGCAGATCGAGGAAGAGGGGCCTTCGATCGGCTGAGGCTGGATTTGGCGGCGCCGAGAGGAAGAGAGAGAGAAGAGAGGCTGGCAGGTGGGGAGGGGTAGGTTTAGGGTTTCGAGAACTCCGGCCTAGGACCGTCGCTCTGATACCATGTTGGGAAACGTGAATGAGATGATTCTATTCCATAGCCCTAGGCTCTCTTATATAGGAGAGTAGCCTGTGGGTAAATTACATAAAGAGAATAACAAGAAAATAAAATAACAAAGAGATACAGTTACTCAATATGCGTCAACAATATATATATATATGAAAGATAATTATACAAGGCTTATAAGAAGGGAGATTATTATTGACAAAAAAGTTGACAAAAATATATTTACCATTGTATATTGAAGCAAGATAATATCAAGCTCTTATAGAAAATGAATAGAAAATCATTTTATTATTTGAAACAAAGGGAATAGCAACATGTAACTTAGTACGATAAAATCACTTCATGCATCATGATGATCGTCGTTATGTTAAAATAAAAGTCATCGATCACACATTATTTTCAATAGAAATAGGAACAACCAATATGATGGTGAGAAGAACTTGTAAATTATTTAAGCAATGATCAATGACATCTTAACAATGATAGTTGTCACCATAGATTGTCTTGCAAGGATAATCAATAAAATAAGAAGGCAGACGAGGAATACTTTGATATACCACTAACTACTACACACACGAAGGAAGAACATAACATGACTATCGTATTGACATGTAAGAAGAGGGAGCACCACTATTTGCCTTATGATTGATGGATCTTTGATAAAGAATGAAGAAAGAAAGGAAGATGTGTAGTATGGAATATGTGAACATGGAAATAAATGTAAGGTGAGAACTTGGATAAAATTCTTAAATATATGTTCTTTCCTACTAGACTTTATTGTTATTTACCATTATAAAATTACTTCAGGTATCGTAATGATCATCGTTATCTTAAAACAAAAGTCATGAATCAATCATGATTTTTAATATACATAGGAACAACCAACGTGATGGTGAAAAGGACTTGTAAATTATTCAAGTGATGATTAATGCCATTTAGAAAATGATAGTCGTCATCATGGAATGTCTCGCAAGGATAACCAACAAAACAAGAAGGCGAAGGAGGAATACTTTGATATATCAAAAACCATGATATGCGTAACAAAGGAACTCAACGTAATATGACTATTGTATTCACGTGCAAGAAAAAGGACCACCACCTTATGATTGATGGATCTTTGATAAAAATGAAAAGGAGAAGAAAAAAAGTGTGGTACGAAAAGTGGGAACATAAAAATAAATGTAAGGCGGGGAATCGGGATAAAACTCTTAAATATATGCTCTTTCCTACTAGACTTTATAACCAATTTTCTACTCTATTTTTTAATATTGAATATTTAGTCATTAACGGGTATAATTATATATACATACATCCATACATACACTTAAATGTGTATGTATGTACGTATGTAATATGTATGCATATGTGGGGGGATCGAATCGAATTATTACCGAATGAATTCATGTTAATTCAGATTCGATTCATTTAGGAATCCAAATCAACAAGTCAAATTCATATTCGATTCATTTTACTTTGAATCGAACTTTTTTAGCATTTTTATTGAACGAATAATGCAATCAAATTCGAATGATTCAATTCAATTAGCACCCTAGTCGTTGGGCTCGGGCACACTAAGAGGTGTAAGAACAATTCTCCAAGGTGGGAAAGTGGAGGATGATAGATCTCATTACTGAGGAACTGCTAGTGCATTCAACGCATTTGAAGGTGGTAGTGAATGAAGAAAAAGTGTGAGATTGAATGGCAATAACGGTCTCAACAGAAGTGGGTCAAAAGCGACAATACGAATACAAAATTCTTTCATGAGGTGGCAAGTGGAAAGCGAAGGCAGAACCATATTGATCAATTTATTATGAATGGTGACCAAATTTAAGGTGATCATGAGGTTAATGGCGCTCTAGTTGAGCACTTTCCAAGGATGAGTTCGAAAATTGTTAGAGGTGGTTGGTGATGGATGGAAACAAGGGTAATTAGATTGTCGTAGGGTACATGGAAGACTTGACTCGATCCTTTAGTAAATGAGGTTTGGATTGTTGTTTTTTTGAAGTCAAAAAAAAGGGGGAGACACTCAGTGGTGTTCACCCAATATATTAGATAAAAAGAAAGGGAAAAAGGGGGTACCAAAAAAAACAACCAAAAAGACTGTACAAAGGGGCGATACAGCCCCCTAGAACCAAAAAAACGAGATGAGGCCTAAACTGCACCCCACTCCTCCACCATTCTCCCACAGTGGATAAGCACGTTTTCCTTGTAGAATCGTTGGCCTGAGAATAAGGCCTCATTTCTCCCGAGCCAAATCGACCAGAGACTCGCCACTGGTATCAAAAGTTCCCTTCTAACTCTGTTTCTGTTGAGGACCAAGGAGCCCCAGAAGGCCATGAAGTCATCTGTTCTCACCCACTCCACCTCTGGATCCTCCCAAATCCCTCGAACCGAGGGACACTCGAAGAATAAATGTTCCAAAGTTTCCACTACCGAATCGCCACCACTGGTTTGGATTGTTGTTCTTACGCTGAATATGGATGGGCCACCCGATACGGACAAGCTCCCGAGATTGTTCTTCAAGGAATCTGGGAGGTAGTACAAAGTGATGTGATGGAGATGTTTGAGAAGTTTGCAGCGAAAATTCAAATTTTGATTGAGTGAACAAGGCATTTCTTTTCCTTCTGCCTAATAATGGGAGAGTAGAATACTTTTGCTCCATTGCTTTGTCCAATGCTCTATACCTCATTCTGAAGAAGATGCTCGCCAACCAACTCCATTTTGTTAGAAATGATATTATATCTCCAGCGTATACAACTTCATTCCAAGTAGGCAAATGATAGATTGTCTTGTTATGGCCACTAAGATGATTGCGAATTGGAAGCCTTATCATGCCAAAGGCATGCCTCGAGAAATTGATTTTTTTCCAAGGCTTATGATTGTGTGGATTGGTGCTTTTTCAAGGCCTCTCTAGCAGTGTTTCAAATTTCACGAAATTCCGCCAAAATTTTGATTTCGACACTCCACCGAAACCAAAATTGAAATCTCGATATGGACCCTTCCTTCACAAATGTAGGCTGATTTTGGTCGAATTGACGAAATTTCGTTAAAATTTCGATGAACTGTCAAAATTGTTTCGTTTTTCACCATCTCGAAACGAAATCGAAATCAAGATTTAAAACCTTACTCTCTTGTTCGAAGAGGGTTCCCTAAGACCTAAATTACTTGGATGAAAAGATGTGTTACTACCACATCGTGCTCGATTCTTGTGAACAACCATCCAAAAGGTGGACCTTTTCCAACCGCTAGACAAGGATACCCCTTGCACACATCATTTTATCCGTATTACAAATGCTCTTACACTTATAGTTGGCTGGACAACCCACGTAGGTGTAGACTTTGCTTTTATGAGTAATGGCATTTTGATTATGTTGCTTTCATATGTAAAATTGCAGAGGATATTATTTTCTTTATCAAGAAAGGTTGGGCATTGGCTAGAGGCATCTCCGCAATCCTTAATTTCAGCGAGCTCTCTGGATTTATGGTCGACTGTGATAAGTCAGAGTTCATCACATTTGTCCTTTTGAATCATAGGTGGTAAGTTGTGGGAATTCTTCCCACTCCACAAGGCATCATGTTATTATCCGAGATGGACCTTCTTTATCAAGGGGAGAGAAGCAGGTGGTGTTGGACACGCGAGCCCATGACGAGCCATTATGCAATAAATGTCATTGCAAATATCATTCCCTGATCTGAAATAAAGAATAATTAATTTGCATAATAGGTCCCTTAGTACAATTAGGATTAAGTACCATGGCCATTTTAATGATCATACAACTGTTGATTCAATTACTGAATCATAGAAGCTAGTGCTTGGATGAATATCTAAAGAGTTAGATTGAGGACTCATCAAGTACCGTCAAATGATTGTTAAAAGATGATCTCCAGCCTGAGTAGGAGATGGCAATCCTTTCTCACTTGGTTGATATCTGACCGACCTCTTGATGCAAGTCCTCTGCATGGGAATAGAGATTCGGAGGTGTCAGATTAGTTAGGTCAAAGAGTTGACTTAACGAGATCGAGATAACCAAAGTCCTATGCCATATGCTGTCACGATATACGCATGCATCCTCTGACCAGAGACAGATGTGTTACTATATGTCTGAGTATGTACATTTGGCATACTAATAGGTTGATGACCTAATCAAGGTCTATACACCGACGCGCTGGTATGCATATAAGGGCATATGAGTAATGCGATCTCTTAAAGGGATCATACAGGTTCATTACTGAACTGGAAGTAGGGATGCAAACGGTGATGGATATATCCATATCCGATCCGTCACCGTATCCGTTTTATACCGATTTTGACATCCGTATCCGTATCCGTTTTAAAATGGATGCGGATATGGATATCATATTGATATCCGCAAACATCCGTATCCGTATCCGTATATCCGTTTTCGTATATAAATATAGTCATATATTTATTTTTAACCCTACATAACATAATTCTATACCTTTTTTTATCATATTTGTATATTTTTTATGATAAAAACACATTTAGTAAATTTATATCAAGTGTTTTCCATCCAATTTGTGTATATTTAAGTCGATTTTATAGAGTATTTCTAACATTACTCGTATGCGATCAATATCCGTTTTACATCCGTATCCGTTTTTTAAGGATATAGTAAGATAGTTTTAATATCCGCTAATATCCGTATCCGCATCCGTATTCGTATTCAAAAACGGATAAGGATATGGTAATACTTATATCTGTATCCGTATCCGACCATTTGCATCCCTAACTGGAAGACATGAGCTCACTCATGAGATATTGGGAAGAATCAAATTCCATGCACGGTCGTCTCGCTTTGGAAGCTTGACTGAAATTGTAGGTTTGATATATACTTTTGGAAAGTATATAATCAACACCTGGGTATGATATATGCTTTTGGAAAGTGTATGATCGACAAGGGTTTAAATATCGATTTCGGATATCGTATCGATACCCTATCGATACGAAATTTCGTCGAAATCTCGACAATATTTCGACGACATTTCGCCCATATCGACCACCATTTGTGAAGAAATGACTGGAAACTGCCCTCATATCGCCATTTCGCTCGAGATTTCGGTACTTTGTCGAAACCGAAATTTCACCGAAATTTCGCGAAATCTGAAACCATGATGATCGATACCAACTCCAAATAGTCAAATGAGAAA
The DNA here is from genome assembly GCA_037367405.1 of Ottelia alismoides. Classification (NCBI taxonomy): domain Eukaryota; kingdom Viridiplantae; phylum Streptophyta; class Magnoliopsida; order Alismatales; family Hydrocharitaceae; genus Ottelia; species Ottelia alismoides. The sequence continues at coordinate 165,891 of JAZKJV010006502.1, forward strand.
CTTAATGATAAAACCCTGAAGGAGACAGTCTAAAAGAGATCTATAACTTCAGGTTTATTCTGGGTCTTTCAGTATGCAGGATGTACATTACTACATGTATTGGGAATACCTGAGGGTGATGTGATCATAAACGATTGTATAACCATGACGCGTCCATTCCGAGGAAGTGATGAAACGGGTCTGGATTTTAGTGACTCCTCTCAGTAAAGAAGTAATCTGATCTTGGTCCAAATGTTGGACATTGATCTGAATGTGATTCAGATGAAATGAGAAGATTAGATTTGCGGTCTTGATTTAATCAAGCATCTATGGGAGGTCTGCAAGATCTGGATTTAAGACGAGATCTCAATATCGAAGTCACTATAGTGGAACAATACAATCGCCCTGTCCTTATCTCCAAGTATCCGCGGAGAAAGCGCATTATCCTTGAAAGAGTTCATGGATAATTTCATTGTTGATATATGTATCCGAGCATTAAGAAAGTGGATAATTAAATGTGATTTAATTATCATAAATAATGTGAATTTGATTCATATTATTAGGAGAGTTATCTGAGATAATTAAATGTGATTTAATTATCAAAGATGTGAATAATGTGAATGTGATTCATGTTATTTGGGTACATGAGAAAAGAGATCCAAGATGATTAAATGTGAATTAATTATCGTGGATAAAAATAATGTGGATAGCAATATCCATATTATTCAGGTATATTATAAATGTGATTTATAATATATTAAAGAGAGCATATTATGATTTATATTTGTTAATTAATTATTGATGTGAGTTGAATTCGCATTAGATGATTAATTGAAAATATAATTTACATTTTGTTTTGGGATGTGAATGAGATATGCATAATTTCAATGGCTTGATTGAAATTTCACACGATAATTATGAATTATTTTTTTGTGAAAAATATTTACAACAAGAGTTGTTGTAAATCTTGGAGATATCATGAGATAATGAGATCTCATGAGATAATGAGATATCATGAGATGATTGCATTGATTGGTAGTCGTCCCCCCTTTTTAGGGGATGTGGTTAGTCTTCTCACTATCTCCAAGACTAGTCAAAGTGATTTAAATTGGGATTAATTATTTTGATTTATCAATATAAATTAATTCAAATTAAATCAATTGTTGTTGTGTTTTTACAACAACATCTTAGCCATTGAAAGAAACACAAATCAATCTCAACCACTGATTGTGTGTTGTCCACAGATTGAGATCCATGGACTCCCAAAACCCTATATAAGAAGATGCACTCCTTGTTCTTCGAGACACACGTTTAGAATGTAAAACGAATGCTCTCTCTCCCTCTCTCTTTCTCCACATGCCAAGCCTCTCTCTTTCGTAGTGGTCGTCCACCATGGAGCCCTTGTGAGAGTCATCATCATTGCAGCGTCATCGTTATGCTGCCGGATCATCTACTCGTGGATCTCCATCTCCTTCGGTGCGCCTCGCTCGCGAAGAAGATGTCGGATCTCGTGTGATGAGATCAGGAGATTCACTGCTTGGATCATCAACTTGGATTGCGAGAAGAACGCGTCTCATCAACGCGCTCGCAAGCGTCTCCTCCATCGGATCGGACTTGAGACAGGAGGTCTCTTAGTTTAGAGACTCGATCGCAACCACGCTTCAAGAGGTAAACCTTATACCTATTTTAGATGAAATGATCTGAGAAAGGTTTTTGGATCATGTGGTTTCATCACATTAAAATTTTAAATTCCGCTGCATCGAGCAACTAGTGCGACTAGTCGCTCCCGATCGCATTCGATGCGATCCACACGCTTCCGCGATGCGCTTAAGGATCTCCCCATATCCTTCAAGTGGATTAGTTGTCTTTAGTGGAGATGATGGGAAAAATACTAGATGGAAAGCTTCTTATAGTGGACACTCGATTTTGCGACCCATGTGTTCTTTTTTTAAGAAATTCAATGTGTTCCTTAAATCAAGTCATTTGTTTCATGTTGGTGTTTGGCATGAAGGAAGGAATTATGAGATTTTTTTGGGCGAGCTTTAAGAGAGAAACCAGTAGTGTTCCCTGGGTGGACTAGAGTTTTATTATGTAGAGCTATGGGTGTGTTATGTTTCACGAATATGAATAAGGCCAAACTTAACAAGTGGTTGTTCGATTTTAAGGGAAGGATGACGATTTGCATTTTAAGGTGGTGAGAAATTTATATACACATCTTTCTCCACCAACTCGGATGCCCCCCTCCCCTATGTCATTCTAAAAGGGCATTATTTATTTTTTCCTTGAGATGTCTTCGTGAATGCACCATGGTTCAGATGATGGGACGTCCTTCAAGTTTTAGACGGATTATTGGACTGACAATGAGGCTTTAGGTAATTATTTCTCGAGGTGTTTTGCTTTGACATCAAATTCGTAATGATGTGATTATAAGAAAAGTTGGTGTAACTCTGATTGAGCATAAGATGAGAGAGAACCACTTAAGGTGGTTTGATAATTTGCAAAGTATGTTTGTCGATGCATCAGTTAGAAGGTGAAAGATTTGGGATGTTAAGACGGTTAAAAGAGGGTAAGGTGACCATTCAAAGGTCGAGAATCCATGTAGCCGACCCTATTTAATGTGGGAGAAGACTTTGTTGTTGCTGCTATTGTTGTCATATTTAACAGAGATTGGTATCTTTGAGTCTTCATTGATAGGGCATGGTATCCCTCATTTCGCTCTAGGCTCTCAGAGCAAACAACAACAAAGCATTTTCTCACGCTAAGTAGGGTTAGCTACATGGACTCTTTACCTCCATTCAAATCTATCTTGGGGCATTCTTAGGCTTAGATCCAAAAGCTAAGATCCATTCAAACAGTCTCATTCCAACACTTCATGGGACTTCCTCGCCCTCCCTTAGCCGGTTCAACATCCTAAAACTCGCATCTTCTAACTAGTGCATCAGCCGACCTCCTTTGCAAATGGGCAAACCATCTTAAGCAATTTTATCGTATCTTATCCTCTGTCGGAGCTACACCAACTTTCCTTCTGATTGCATCATTCTAAATCCAATCATTACGTGTATGATCACGCATCCACCTTAGTATTTTAAATTCTGCTATTCTAATTCTCTACACATGTCTATGGTTCACATACCAAATATTCATATCCATAGAGCATAGCAGGTCTCACGGCTGCTTTGTAAAACTTTTCTTTGATTTTCAAAGGAATTTTCTTATCACATAGAATAGTAGAATCTCATCTCCACTTTAGCCAACATATATTTATTCTTTGAGTAACATCTCCATCAATTTCCCCATCATGTTGCAAAATAGATTCCAAGTATCTAAAGGAATCTTTCTTCCGAATGTTATCATTACAGATCTTGACCTCGATTCATTTACCATTGCTTCCATCAAATTTGCACTCCATATATTCAGTCTTAGCCCTACTTATACAAAATCCTTTAGTCTCTAAAGCATGTCTCCAAACCTCAAGCTTCTCATTTACTACATTTCTAGTCTCATCAATTAATACAATATCATTAGCGAATAAATATACCAAGGTATCTCATCCTGAATGTGACTAGTCAAATCGTCCATAATCAAAGTAAAAAGAAATAGACTCAAAGTTGAATCTTGATGCAGAGTCCCAATGTTGATATCAAAAAAGTCAATCTTCCCAGATTGAATTCATACACAAGATGAAGCCCCAGCATACATATCCTTTATAAGGTTAATATATAGGACAAGTACTTGCCTCTTCTCCAAAACTTTCCACAATATCTTCCATGGGACAGAATCATAAGCCTTCTCCAAATCAATAAAGATCATATGGAGGTTCTTCCTTTTAACTATATAACTCCACTATTCTCCTCAAAAGTGTTGAGATATTTCTATCTCTTCATATGTTATCCCGTAATTTCATATTTCCTTTGGTTATCTATGTAATTTTCCCTAAATATTTTCTCCTATATAAGAGAGCTTAAGGGTTACGAGTAATATAATTTTTTCCTTTCGCCTTTCCACATGGCATCAGAGCGACGGTCCTAGACCGGAGCATGTGCCCTAAATTTGTGTCCCCCACCAAAACCCTCACGCGTCGCCGCCGCCGCCGCATGCCTTGCTCCCGCGGGCCTGCACCGCTGCCTGATCGCCTGCACCATCGCGTGGCTGCGCTACTGCGCACCTACGCAACACTGCACGCATGCGCCCTGCACGCCTGGGTGCTCCAGCACGAGCGTCTATGCGCCTCCGTGCGTCTGTACATGCATGCGCACCTTCGCGCATCAGCGCTCTAGTGCAACTGCGATCTCGCGCACACCCTCCAGTGCGCCCTAGCATGCCCTAGTGCACTCCTGCACTCCAGTGCACTCCTACGCAACTGCGCACTCCAGCGCGCCTGCGATCCCACGCACGCCCCTGCGTGCACTAGCGTGCCCTAGCGCGCTTATGTTTTCGGAAGGCTCTGTTCAGATCTCCTAATATGTGACGTGGCCCTCTAAAAGATCCTAGCCTTTCAAGGGAGTCTTTAAAGAATGGAAGTGATTGTAGTATGAGTCTACACCCACAACCATCTTCCTATATGTCTGTGTAGACATTCTTTGTCCAAGTTTGCAACCCCAGTTTTGAGAGATTGATGTCATCATGTCGGATAATAAAGCAGATATTCCATCCCTGGGTGCCTTCAAAGGTCCAGCACCCATTGTGAAGATAGATGGAACCAATTATGAATTGTGGGTCATTCAGTTCATGAGTCTAATGCAGTGTAATGGCAAGAAGATATCCTCACACAGGAAGAGCCTGTCGACAAGACTGGGGGTTAATGCCTCATGGGAGGCAGATGATGTGTATGCACGAGTATGACTTTCTGGAACAATATCCATGGAGATAGCCAATGACATTTTGAGCCAGCCACGGCAAAGGCAACGGGGACATTCTCGCAGTCACATATTCTTCGGCGAAGAATGAGTCAGATTCTTCAACTTCAACACGATATCTTCACTTCGAAGCAGAATGGTCGTCCTCTCCATGCCCTTTACACTTTGTTAAGGGGTATGTTTGAGAAATTACATGGTTACATTCCCTTGACTGCTACACCAGAGCAACTCAAGGCATATGGAATTCTGTGATGAAAGGAGTCTTTCTAACGGCACTGAATCATGAGTATGATGCAGCTAGAGCACATATTCTTACCGATGCCACTATTCCTCCGATGGAGGAAGCATATCGCCGGCTGAGCAGACTCTCCATATCTTCTGGCATTTCTTCATGTCTCCGACCCCTTCAGCCATGGCAGCATCTCGTGGCAGGGGAAGCACTACACAGTTCTGTGGCCAAGGTTAGTCGTGGAAGAGGGGGTAATAGACCCCTCGTCAGCCATGCATTTATTGTCATAGGTCAGGTCATTCAGAGGAAACATGTTATTCTAAGCATGGTTTTCCCACTTCAGCACGTATGGGCAGAACAGATCCAGCAGGGCAACAGTTCGTCTGGCGCATCTGACCAGAGGTTTGATGAGTAGTTGCACGACTTAGGGAGATTATGTCGTCTCCCGGGTCAACCAGCACACAGCAAGGCCTTAAATGTCGGTTTTCGGTCACCATTTCGGTATTGACCAAAACAGATTTCATGGAATTTCGGTGGAATTTCGATCGAAATTTTGGTCATTTCGGTCATTTTTTGTACTAGGACCCCATATTTCGGTCATTTCGGTCATTTCGATCGAATTCGATTTCGACTGGATATCGATATTCGACAGAAGTTCGACCGAATTTCGCTGAAATTTGAGGCCATGGCACACAGTCAGGACCTTCGGAGGTAGCAGCCTTAGCCATTACATCCACATCAGGTACAACATATGCTTTTACTAGATGTTACAGGGCAGACTTGTCAGAGTGAATCATGGATTCAGGAGCATCACATCACCTTTGTGGTGACAGAGGGCAATTCGGTACCTATAGCTCGACTCAGTCATGTAGATCTCTGGTGATAGCTTATGGGACACATCCCCCATTACTGGTCAGGGGGGAGGTGCAGTTAACCCTTGAAATGCAGCTTCAGAATGTTCTTTACGCTCCTGAATTCTCTATGAATTTATTATCTATTAGCCAAATCACCAAGGATTTACATTGTCGTGTCATATTTGACCCTCTACTCTTGTATTTCAGGACATTCTAATAGGCATGGTGATTGGAACTGGTTGTACGCAAGGAGCCTATACAGACTGGTGCAATCTCCATCTGATGTTGTCTCATCTCTTCGCACTGGATTTGTCTCTCCATATATGTGGCACCTTTGCTTTGGTCATCTTCCTCTGCAAAAGTTGTGCCATGTTCTTCTCGGATTTCTCATCGCTCTACTTTTCAGTGTGAGGCCTGCCAGCTTGGGAGGCATCATAGGCCCACATTCTAGAGTCATCAGGGTCAAAGTAGTCATGGTCTCTTTGAGTTGATACATTTGGATATTTGGGGTCCCAGTCGTGTTCCTGATCATCAGGGGCATCGCTTTTATCTTGTTGTTGTTGATGAGTTTCCTAGATTATCATGGGTCTTTCTGCTTAAGAACAAGTCTGATGCTAGTCCTATCATTCAGCCTTTTATTAATGAAATAAGAAATGTTTTTTTCTGCAAATGTCAAGTATATATATTCTGATAATGCACTTGAATTCTGTAGTACACAACTTTCTCAATTTCTTAGATCTCATGGTATTATGCATCAGACATCATGTGCTTATACGTCCCAACAGAATGGAGTGGCTGAGAGGAAAACATCGTCATCTCTTGGATATCACCGGGACTCTTCTAATTCAGAGTTGTGCTCCTCATTCCTGTTATTGGAGACGTTGTTCTTACTGCATGTTATTTGGTGAATCGTATGCCTCATCGGATTCTGGAGGAGAAAATTCCGTTTCCGACTGTGGTTCCTGAGAAGGATTTTTCTCTCTCACACCTCGTGTTTTTTGATGTGTTGCATTTGTTCATCAGATGTCTTCAGGTCTTGACAAGCTCTCTCCTAGAGCAGTCAAGTGTGTTTTTGTTGGGTGTTTCCAAAACCCAAAAGGGGTATCGTTGTTTTTGACCCTGCTCGACGAAGGTACTATGTTAATGCTGATGTCACCTTTTTTGAATCCATCATGTATTTTTCTCCTACAAGTGGACAAGCTCATTCCGTCAGAATGTGGGGAAGAGTCGAAGAGGTTTATATGCCACTACTTCATGTCTCTCTTACTCTGCCACCGCTACCACCACCACCACCACCTCCACCACCACCACCACCGTCTCCACCTCCTGCCACACCTAATTTCTTTTCCACAGGTTTACCAACGCCGACCTCATGCTCATGTGCCCCCCATCATCCAGCTCAACTAAGGTATGTCCTTGCATTTGAGTTCCTCTGATGGCACTGGTGATTTGAGTATGCAGGATGTTGTTGATAATGCTCCTTCTGAGGATACAGAGGACCTGGATGTCCCTATTGCTTTACGACGGAAGAGGCGTGCATGTACGATGCATCTTCTTCTTCTCATGTCTCTTTGGCGTGGCTATCAGGCGATTTTCAGAGGTTTGTTACTGCCTTATCCGCAGTACATATATTAAGATCCTATCAGGAGGCATTACAGAGTGGTCATCGACGTCTTGCTATGGAAGAAGAGATGGTCGCCTTACAGTCTCGAGGCACGTTGAGTGTCCGTCTCCGCTCTCCAAGTGCTTCTGTTGTTGGCAGTAAATGAATGTTTATCATTAAACATCGTGCTGACAGTTCGGTGGACAGATACAAAGCCAGTTTGGTTGCACGTGGATTCACCCAAACTTATGGGGTGGACTATCAAGACACTTTTTCTCATGTCGCGTGTCACTCTACACTCCGTATCCTTATTGTTGTTGTGGTGGTGAAGGATTGGCATCTTTTCCAATAAGATGTCAAGAATGCCTTTTTATATGGCGACCTCCAAGAAGAAGTTTATATGCAGCAACCACCATGGTTTACTGTTGAGGGGGAGTCTAGTATGGTGTGTAAACTTCATAAAGCTATATACAGCCTTAAGCAGAGTCCAGGGCGTGGTTTCAGAAGCTCTCAGAGTTGATTGAACTACAGGGCTTTGCCAGATCTACTGGCAGACCATTCTCTTTTTGTTAAGAGAACTTTTTTTTTTGAAAGCTCAAAAAAGGGGGAGTCACTCGATGGTGATCGCCCCAATATATTTATAAAAAGGAAAGAAATATATACAAAAGAAAAGAAAGAGGAGAGAATACACAAAGACGGCCCACAAGGAGAAGGCCCAACAAGGAAGCCCCCCCCCAGAAACCATCAAAAAACCGTCAAAGGATTAGCCAATGTCCCATTCCCGAGAGAAACGCTGAGCACGAATAATGATATTTTCCTTGTAGAACCGCTGAGCAGAGAAGATCGCTTCGTTCCTCCCAAGCCAGATACTCCAAAGCTGAGCAAGCGGAAGCAGGATAAGCCTCCTATCGTTGTCCCGCAAAGAAATCAAGTTGTCGCAGAAGGCTGGAAAAGAGGCACGATTGAGCCACGGAAGATCCTCCCAAATCGGACGCACATGCCCGCAATCAAAGAAAAGGTGAGAGATTGTTTCCTGTTCCGCCCCACAAAGGCCACACAAAGGATCCACATTTGGGAAAAGAGTAGCACAGCGTTCGCGCGTCAAAAGCCTCCACGACGAAGAAGCCATAAAAAAACCCCAATGCGTTCAGGAAGCTTAAGACCCCAAAAGAACCGACAGTCACGCTGCCAGGTTGTCAACATCGGCAATGAGAGGAGCAGACATAGCAAAATAAGCCTTACGAGAGGTGAAGAGCCCATCCTTCCAAGCCCATGATCGCGCATAGCAAGGCCCGAGGGAAGTCACCAAGAAGAGCCATCAAAGAGAGGTAATCGTCAGTCCGCTGATCGGACAGAGACGCGGCAATGATAGGGTTCCAGGAACCGTTGTCCCAGCAAGAGGCCACCGACACGTCCTTGTCCGGGACCAGACCCAAAGAGCCGCGGAAAGAAGCCGCAAGAGCACCCCTCCCCGACCAATCGTCGGACCAGAACGGAAGCAACAACCGTCCCCCAGCACCGGCGAGAAGAAGGAGCGATATTCCCTGAACCGGACGTAACGCCACGCCAGAAGGGAGAGATTAAGCAGTTAGAGTTCCCCTTGAAGCCCTCCAAATAATCGGCACCAAGCAAAGCGCGGAGGACATTCAGCATGAAATTATCGTCCGGTCCCCACACTCTAGCCTCCCATTTGAGAAGGAGAGCATCGTTCGCCCGATGCAAGAGCCGCACCCCCAAACCACCCTGATTCTTGGGCCTGGCAATGTCAGTCCACCCCACTAGGTGAACCCCGCGTCTCCCCACCCCATTACAACCCCACAAGAAAGCACGCATACACCTTTCAAGCCTAAGGCGGATCCCTTAGCATACCCCGGACCGAGAATGAGAAAATAGGTATAGAAGATAGCACAGCCTTCAGAGAGCACCAAGCGGCCCCCCTTGGTAAGTAACGCAGAGCGCCACCCGCAAGTCGACCCTCCATCGCATCGACGACGGCCTTCCAATCACCGAAGACGAGAACGGCCCAACCGCCAGCGGAAGACCCAGATAGTCAAAAGGAAGAGAGGAGGGGCTGGAACCAAGAAGCAGTGAACAAGCCGAAATCTCCGCATTCGACATACCAAAAGGCACCATGATTGATTTCGCCACATTAATTCGAAGGCCCGAAACCTCACTGAAAAGTTCGACAGAAGTGGCCATACCAGCAGCAGCATCAGGGCCCCCCTCCACAAGCACAAGGTATCATCAGCAAACTGAATGGTCGGGACATGTAAATCACCAACAAAGCACCCCCGAGTCAAACCGGCCGAAACCACGCCCGCAATCATGCGAGGAGGACGTCAGCCGCCAAGACAAACAGCATAGGGGCCAAGGGACCCCCTGGCGAATCCCCGCCTCGGCTGGAAGAAGCCCCCAATAGGGCCCCCGTTGATCATAAGAGAAAAGGATGCCCTGGACACACACCGCCGCATCCAAGTAATCCAAGTCGGAGGAAATCCCGCCGCCATAATACCGGACCCAAAGAAATCGCCAATCTAAGCAATCGTACGCCTTTGCAAAGTCAATCTTCCATAAAATCCCCTTGGAACCATTCCTACGCCACCCCGCGAGTAGCTCGGAGGCCACGGCGAAACAGTCAGAGATATGGCGCCCACGGATGAAAGCCGCCTGAGTAGGCGAGACAAGAGCCGGCAAGAGGGGGGCAAGACGCCTGGCCAAGAGTTTGGCTATAATTAAATAAATTCCGTTAGAGATAGAAATCGGCCTGAAATCTTCAATACGGTTAGCGGGTTGAACCTTTGGAATCAACGCGATCAGCGCCTGTTAATCTTATCGAACCCCATAGTTGCCGTTGAAAAAATCTTGCGCCACCTCCAAGACATCACCGCCCACGAGGTCCCAGAAATCCCGATAAAATGCAACCGAGAACCCATCCGGACTCGAGGCGGCATCCACATTAAGATCCATAATGCCGCTTTAAGCTCCTCCAAAGAGAACTCAGAGAGGTATTGTTGCTATTTTGGTTTATGTGGATGATATTGTTGTCACAGGTAGTGATAACGAAGGAATTCAGGCAGTCAAGGATTTTCTTAGACAACTGTTCGTGACCAAGGATCTTGCTAAGCTGAGTTATTTTCTTGGATTAGAATTTGCAAGAAACCAGCAAGGAATGGTAATGACGCAAAGGAAGTACGTCATTGACCTCCTATCTGAGACGGTTATAACAGGCTGTAGACAGCTACTACTCAAATGGATCCCAATGCTCGGCTATATGATGATGACTCTGCAGAGGTGGATAAGAGACAGTACAGAGAGCGGGTAGGAAAGCTATTATATGTCACTATTACAAGGTATGATATATCGTTTGCAGTCAGCAGAGTTAGTCAATTTATGGAGCAACCTAAGCGGTCTCATATGGATGCAGTCAACATGATCTTGAGGTATCTCAAGTCTTCTCCAGGTGCAGGACTTCCTATTCAGAAGAGTCACGACCCTGACAGTATCAGGTTGTGCGGATGCATACTATGTTGGGTGTCTCAAGGACAGGAAGTCAACTTCAGTTTCACCTATGTTTGTAGGCAGCTCATTAGTTTCATGGAGGAGCAAAAAGCAGACAGTTGTGGCCAGATTTAGCGCAGAATCAGAATATAGCAATGGCCCAAGAGAGCACAGAAATGATGGTGTGTCAAGTATGTCCTGACTGACCTAACAATGGAGGTGCCTCTTCCTATGCGTTTGCAATGTGATAACCAAGTTACACTATTTATAACAAATAATCCAGCCTTTCATGAA